>CM025786.1:61090853-61163915 GCA_014636745.2 Centella asiatica
ATCGGGGATTATCAACCCATCGGGGATTATCAACCCATCGGGGATTAACTCATCAGGGATTAACTCATCAGGGATTAACCCATCGGGGATTAATCGGGGATTAACTCATCAGGGATTAACCCATCGGGGATTAACCCATACTCGACAGAGACTAAGTTAAAGTCTGCCTCAGATACAGGGTCGTCTTCCTTATTCCTCCATGTGTGGTGCCCTCAACCATATCCACACTTAGGTCAAAACTCATCATTCTCTCAGTGATACATAACATTTCCTATGGTCTGCATGCCATCTTAGACAACTTGAAATAAATGACATTAACTCCGATCGTTAGAATATGCATTAAGTCATACTTTCGAGAATAAATGAACATGGTATTAAAGGTGGTAGGTAGAGCAGAAACGCAAGAAATTTAGCAAGACTTAAATAAGATGCTCTTACCTCCTTACTGTAGGAAGAAAATAAATGTTTCGGTTTATCCTTCAAGAGGAACTGCTGTCTCGAAAATTATATTTAAGTTTGATGGAAGTTTGGAAAGGTAGAATCAAGGTTACAACAGCGTGATGTGTATATATATCACTTGGTTGAACAACAAGAACCGTAGGATCAACTTGATCTCAGCTGTTGGTTATGAAAAGAAAGGAAATGACTGAAGAAGGAAAGAACGGCTGCTGTCCATCGGTCATCTTTCATAGCTGACTCTAAGGTATGATAGGGATGATGAGCATTTAATGCTGCTGTTCCCCCCCTCAGCAGTGCAGTATTTAAAAGAAACGGGTACAGTAGCTACCCGAAGCATTCATCCCAAAACACTCTTTTAAAGGTAGAACAACTTATAATCCTCATAAGCTTTACAAAATCATTTAGAAAATAAATCTTTTGGACATCTCATGCAGATAAATTTTTCATAATAAGAAAATAATTTCAATATTCACAACTTATAAGAAAATAATTTTCATGAAAAAAATAATAAGCTAAAATAATTAAATTTCATAACGAAATTTATTTACAAATCTGGGTCTTCACACCACTCTTGCCTTAGATGGGGTCGTGTTATAGACCCAACAAAACTAATTTCAGCAGAATAATGTAAGTTTTTAAACATAGAAAGAAGTTCTTCATCAGAGGCTGGGGAGTCAAAGTTTTCATAGATTGGCAAATGTAAAGCATTATTAACTACGGTATGATCTATATTATAAACAGAGTTTGCATACCTGAAACTTACCACAGGAGAGTCAGTGTTCTCATCCTGGATGGTAGCAGTAGACCAGACAGCCGTGAGAACTTCAGTGGCTTGGATGGGAGCTTCATAAATGGCATATGATAGAGTGGAGTTTTGAAAAAAATCCACGAAGGGGTGATACTGGGCTCTAAATTCATGCTTATTAGCCACCCCTGCATGGTTAGTCTTTATGAAATCAAAATCTTCAAACTGGAAACAGACTGTTTTAGCGGCCATTTGAAGAGATCTGTGAACTTTGAAAAAACTTGAAATAGGGTTAGATTGCAGAGAATTTGCAGAGAGAAAATAATTTCAAAGCTTTGAGAGATTGTGATTGCAAATGTGTTTGCTTTCACTTTTAGCAAAGTATTAGAAACGTTTGCAATTCTAAAGATAGTGAACCGTTTGTCGATCGTGGGTAGGATAACTACCAGATTACCCTCGATCGGAGATTGTCCTAATCTCTGATAGGATCACTCATAAGAGACTAGACCCGATTAGTCTCCGATAGTTCATTTTGATTGAGTCAGAGACTAACCAAAAACGACGTCGGAGACTAATGTAGTCTCTGATAGTTCAATTTTTAATTTAGTCGGGGACTAATTAAAAACAACTGTCGGGAACTAGTTAGTCTTTGATTGTTCAAATATTTAATTCAGTCGGGGACTAATTACAACTGACTGTTGGGGACTAGTTAGTCTTTGATAGTTCAAATTTTTAATTCAGTCGGGGACTAATTAAAAACACTATCAAGGACTAAGATAGTCTCTTTCTTTTAAGCTTTCAAAATATTTCCAACAATCAAGTTTAATGATTATTAGCTTCAAAAAATCTGTTTAGTTAAAAAAATAGCTACATTCCAGAAATTAAATTCTAGCTTCTAAAATTCTGTTTAATTAAAAAAGTAGCTTCAATCCAGAAATTTAATTCTAGCTACATACAACTAAACAACTTGATTTCACAAATTAATCAAGTTTTAGAGGCATAATTCAACATTTCTAATTCAGAAACTAATCTAAAAAAGGTAGATTCATCTAAAGGTTTTGTGAATATGTCTGCAAGTTGTTTATCAGTTGTTACCCAGTGTAATTCGATATTACCTTCACTTACATGTTCTCTTATGAAGTGATATCTAATATCTATGTGTTTTGTTCTTGAATGTTGCACTGGATTTTCTGTTATTGCTATGGCACTAGTATTATCACAATAGATAGGAATTTTGAATAATGACATACCATAATCTAGGAGTTGATTCTTGATCCATAGGATTTGAGCACAACAATTCCCAGCAGCGATGTATTCAGCTTCTGCTGTTGAAGTAGAAACTGAATTTTGTTTCTTGCTAAACCAAGAAACAAGTCTGCCTCCAAGAAGTTGACAGCTTCCACTTGTGCTTTTTCTATCAAGCTTGTAACCTGCATAGTCAGCATCTGAATAACCGATTAGTTTAAAATCAAATTCTTTGGGATACCATAAACCAAGATTTAGGGTACCCTTTAGATATCTGAGTATTCTTTTTACAGCAATCAAATGTGACTCTCTAGGGTCAGCTTGAAATCTAGCACATAAACATGTAGCAAACATTATATCTGGTCTACTTGCAGTTAGATATAAAAGAGAGCCTATCATGCCTCTATAGCTAGTAATATCAATTTTCTTTCCTTTTAAATCTTTATCTAGCTTAGTGGCAGTAGGCATGAGTGTTTTTGCAAATGTACAATCAACCAAATCATATTTTCTCAGTAAGTCTTTGATATACTTGGACTGACTGATAAATATTCCATCAGTTGATTGTTTTATTTGCAAACCTAAGAAAAATGTTAATTCTCCCATCATACTCATTTCATATCTAGACTGCATAAGTTTTGAAAATTTCTCACACAGTTTTTCATTTGTAGATCCAAATATAATATCATCTACATATATTTGCACCATTATAATGTCAGAGCCTTGCTTTCTATAAAATAAGGTTTTATCCATGATACCTCTAACAAATTTATTTTCAAGTAAAAATTGAGATAGAGTATCATACCAGGCTCTTGGTGCTTGTTTTAAGTCATAAAGTGCTTTGTCTAACCTGTAGACATGATTTGGAAATTTGGGGTCCACAAAACCTGGGGGTTGGCAAACATAGACTTCCTCTTCCAATTTTCCATTCAAGAAAGCACTTTTGACATCCATCTGGTACACCTTGAGTTCTTGTAGGCTTCAAAAGCCAAGAAGATTCTGATTGCTTCAAGTCTTGCTACTGGTGCAAAAGTTTCATCATAATCTATTCCTTCTTCTTGAGAATATCCTTTTGCAACCAGTCTTGCTTTGTTTCTTGTAATTGTACCAGTTTCATCCAATTTATTTCTGAAGACCCACTTGGCACCAATTATTGATCTATTCATTGGTTTGGGTACTAGTCTCCAGACTTTGTTTCGAGTGAATTGGTTTAACTCCTCTTACATGGCAATTATCCAGTCAGGATCTTGAAGTGCTTCCTCAATTTTCTTTGGCTCAATCTTTGAGAGAAAACTGAGATATAAACATTCATTTTGTGTTGCACTTCTAGTCTTGACTCCATCCTCTAGAGTTCCAATTATAAAATCTGGTGTGTGATCTCTCAACCATGGAATTGCACGTGGCAGACTTGATATTGAAGCCGAGGCTTCATTTTCTAGATTGATGTTGTCCAATCTAGCTTCATGATCAGAGACTGCTCCCCCTAAATCATTGACTTCTTCATTATTAGTTCCCCCTGAGCTGTTTATCTCAATAGTCTCTGATTGTGCATCAGTGACTCTAGTCTCTGGTGAACCATTAGTCTCCGATGGAATACTAATTTCACCAGTCTCTTGAGTTTCATCTAATACTCTAGTCTCTGATAGAGTATTAGTTCTTGGTACTTCATGCACAACAGTTAACTCCCCCTCAATTATGTAGGGATCATTGCTATCTTGGGGTTTTTCAGTAGTCTCTGATGGATATTCCCATGCATCCAATTCATTCTCAAAACTGAGAGGTTCATGCAATCCTTGTCCAATCATTCCTGGAATCTTTTTATCATCAAATACAACTTGAATTGATTTCACAATGACCTTTGTTCTTAGATTATATACTTTGTATGCTTTACTTCACAAAGAATAACCTAAGAAGATTGCCTCATCAGACTTGTTGTCAAATTTTTCTCTTATTTCTGATGAGTCTCTCAGTACAAAGCATTTACAACCAAACACATGTAAAAACTTGAGGGTTGGTTTTCTCCCAGTCATTAATTCATAAGGTGTTTTGTTGTATGCTTTGTTTATCAAGGATCTATTCTGTGTAAAGCAAGCAGTGCTTATAGCTTCCTCCCAAAAATATGTGGGAAGCTTAGCCTCTTGTAACATAGTCCTTGCTGCTTCAATAAGGGGGGTTCTATTTTTCCTCTCAACAACTCTATTTTGTTGAGGGGTTCTTGGAACTGAGAATTAACGTGTTATTCCTTTTTCAGTGCAGAATTCAATAACATGGGAATTCTTGAATTCTGTTCCTCTATCACTCCTTATCACCCTTACTGTTTTTCCTGACTCAGTTTCTATTTTTTTGATATCATCAATTATCAACTGAGCAGTTTCATCTTTTGTATGGAGGTATTTTACCCAAGTATACCTCGTGTGATCATCCACAATAACCAAAGCATATCTATTTCTTAAGATTGACATCACATTCACTTGACAAAATAAATCCATGTGTAACAACTGTAATGGATCAGTGATTGATGTTGCTGGTTTACTCTTGAATGATACACTCTTTTGTTTCCCTTTCTGGCATGAATCACACAATCCATCTTGTGTAAATTCTAACTGTGGAATGCCAGCTACCAATCCTTTCCTCACAAGCTTGTTGATGTTCTTGAAATTCAAATGGGAAAGCTTCTTATGCCAAAGCCAACTTTCATCAGTTGAAGCTTTGCTATATAGACATGTGATTTGATCAGTAAAAGAAATAAGATTTGCAACATACAAATTTCCTTTTCTTTTTCCTGTCAAAATCACATTATCAGATTCTTTGTCACACACCAAGCATTTATCTTCTTTGAAGGTAACATTGAATCCCTTATCACATAGTTGACTCACACTCAGTAAATTGTGCTTTAAGCCATCAACTAGTGTTACTTCAGTGAAGATGACATCTCCATGTTCAACACTACCATATCCCCTCATATGGCCTTTGTTGTCATCTCCAAAAGTGAATTTTGGGCCACTTTTCTCTTCATACTGTTTTAGCAGGGATTTATCTCCAGTCATGTGCCTTGAACAGCCACTGTCCAAGTACTATGATTTCTTCTTTTTGCCCTGCACAGTAAAGAATAACTAGTTTGAGATTTTTGGAACCCACACTTTCTTGGGTCCTTTCTCACTAGTTGTAGACTCAAGACTTGACTCAGATTTAGTTGATTATCTTTTAGCAGTTTTGACTTTAATTGGACAATCATTAGTCTTGCTACTCGCTTGTGAGAGACTGCCAAGTTTAGAGTTTTCATTATTAATGCAAAGATTATTTAACCTTTTTACAGGTGATTTATCTTTTATTCTCTTTGAAGATGCAGTCTCAGTCATAGGAATTTTATTTTTACTCCTACAGTTAACAACTATGTGGTTGGGGTTACCACATACATGACATGTCTTTCTAAGTGCATCAAGCATTCTAGCATAATTTGTATATTTATTCATTCCAACTTTTTCATTCCTATTTTTCTTATTTCTTCTTAACTCCACTAATTTTTCAGCCTTTTTGTCTGAAAGATTCTCCAGTTTTTTATTTAGTTGTGTCTTTGTCATGAACCCAATATTTAATCTTTTTGTTTCACTCTTATCAACAACATTCACTGTCTTTTGATCACTTTTTGTTTTTGCAGAAATTTGTTGATCTTGAGTGTTAATGAATTTGGATTCAATAACAGAAAAGACAAAATTAATTCTTTTTATAAAATTTGGCTTACTAGTTGAGGAGTTCGCAGCTTCGAATAGATCATTTAAATCTGAACTCTTGTCTAGATTTTCATCATAATCTAGTCCAGATTTTTGACCTATTATTCGACACTCTACCAAGTCTGTCAACCTTTTAGAGGAAGTATTCCATTGTTTAATCTTAGCTTGAGCATTTTCAAGTTGCTCTACTAAGTAATATTCCCTCTTTTTCAAAACATCAATCATATGATAAGATTTGTTTAAATCAGACTTGATAGTGTCAAATTGTATCAATCTCTCTTCAAGAAAATTGTTTCTTTTTAAGAGAATGTCACGTGAATCTTTTACATTGGTATGTTCAATAGTTAAAGATCTAAAACTAACATGCAAATCAGACATCTTTTTGTATGCTTTCAATGCTAGATGTATCAAGTAAATTAAGCACATTGAAATTCTGAGTTGCATCACATACCTTTGTAGAATCACTTGACTCGTCACTTCGAGCCATTAGCGCAAAGTTGACAACTTCTTCATCAGAGTCGCTGTCAATCCAATCTTTACCCTCTGTAATCAAGGTTTTGCTCTTTGATTTAGCTTTCTTGTCAGCAAAGTCTTTCCTTGATTTTTCATCCTTAGATCTATCACTAGATCTAGGCTTCCTGCACTCATTGGCAAAGTTCGCTAACCCGTCACTATTGTAACATCTTATTTTCTTTAAGTCGAAGGTGACTTTTTGACCTTCACGTTTAAGGTTAAGCTTCCTTTACGATTTTCTTCCTTTCCTGCTGGCCCTAAATTTCTTGAATTGTTTGACCATGAATGCCATAAATTCCTCCATGTCATCATCAGAATCCAGTTCATCTTCCTGATCAGTCGAGCTAGCACTGGAAGATTCCTCATCAAGCTTCTCTTGAGACTTGTTTGTCTCAACCATCAACGCAGCTCCTTTGTCCCTACCATGCATGCGTTGTCGTTGCTCTACTTCGAGTTTATAAGTCTTTAAATTCCCATAGAGCCTGTCCAGTCTGAGTATGTCCAAGTCATGAGCCTCTCTTATGGCTGTTGTTTTTGGATCCCAACTTGGAGGGAGAGATCTCATGAACTTGGTATTGACATCCTCATTGTCATAGGACTTTCCAAGTATTTTCAAATCATTGAGCAAAGTGTTGAACCTATCATAAACTGATGTTATTGGTTCACCAGCCTTTGCTTGAAAGAACTCGTATTGTTGTGTCAATAATGACCTTTTGTTCTTTCGGACTTGATCAGTTCCTTCACATAGGACTTTGATGGTGTCCCAGATTTGCTTAGATGTTGTACAATTGATGATACTTGTGAACATATTTTTATCAATTCCATTATAAAGTATGTTCATCACCTTAGCATCCTTCAACACTTGCAACTTGTCTTCGTTTGTATAATCACATTCTGGAGCAAGTTCAAAGTGTTCTGCCACAACAGATCCATCAACGGTTTTAGCAGGAATAAATTTCCTGAGTAGATAGGGAGCCTTCTCAATCCTATCAATATAGTCTGGATCTGTTGCTCTTAAGTGCATATACATCTTTTACTTCCACATCGGATATTCTTCTCTTTTAAGGATTGGAATTCTGGTGCCTCCATCACGACTTCCCGCATACGCAATTATGTTAGAGCTGCTTGCTTCGTCATTGGCTATCTCTTGGAACGTATTAATTGAATAAATTCAATTACAGACTCTGATACCAATTGTTTTCCCAGTAAGATGTCGAGAACTTGTAGAAGGGGGGGGGGGGGGGGGGGGTTGAATACAAGTTCTTTGAATACTTTTCGAATTTCTTGTTCTTTAAGAAATTAAACTTTCTTGCGGAATATAAAGAACAAAAACTCAAATTAATTTATAAACAATTGCTATATTGATTTCACAACTGATTACAAATTCTAACAATCATAATAAATATGATCATCAGTTTCTTTTATATTCTGTATAAGAAAAGATACAAAATTATGAAAAACCTATACAGCTTCAAATTATAATTCTCTGTAAACCTAATTACAACTTCTCTTACAACTGAATTACTATTAACTCAGTTCCTAATCTGAATAAAATTCAGTTTCCTTATTCGAATCAAATACAATCTTTCCTTTTTGATAGGAACAGATTTCTGGTTAGTTTCCTTATCAGCTACGTCTTCAATAATATCTTGCTTTACGTGGAAGACAATCCTTATTCAATTCGAACTCTGTATCTCTCAGGAAATAAATAATGTTTAGTCCCTGATGCTTCATCTTTAGTCTTTGGTGACGTCATCACTAGTCTCTGGTGCTTTTAGTCCCTGATGACGTCAGATTGTGTAGTCTTCGATAAAGTTATTTAGTCTCCGATGCTTTAAGGCTTAGTCTCCGATGACATCAGCTTAGTCTCTGATGTTTTTAACTTTAGTCTCCGATGACGTAAGCTTTTAGTCTCCGACTCCTTTAGACTTAGTATCTGATGACGTAAGCCTTAGTTTTTGACAAGTTTTCCTAGTCTCCGACAAGCCTTTTTGTAAACTCCAACGAATCAAATACACACTTCGACTTTCTGAAACTTCGATACACCATTCCAGCAGTTACTTACAAATAAGAAATAATTATATCTCTTTACAAAGAATGAATGAATTACAAACAAAGAGATAACTGCTAGCTACAAAACTTCAGTGTTACTAATTAACACTTTCTATACATTTGTACTCTAAGTAATCTAAAAACAATCATCATCAAATGTTCTAAAACCTAACAGGTTTCCCTGATGAGTTCCCCCTGATAGGTTCCCTTGATAGGTTCTCCCTAATGGGTCTCCCTGATGAGTTCCCCCTAATGGGTTCCCCTGATGAGTTCCCCCTGATGGGTTTCCCTGATGAGTTCCCCCTGATGGAACTTAATCAACGTAACTTTGTTTAGAATTTCTGATGTGCGGAATACTTTGACTGTTTACAAGTAGTATCAGACATTCTTCTTCACTTTGTCAAGTCCTTTGAATGTTTCTGTTTTCTGACTTGTCTTGTGAAGAGATTGACCATTCACTAATTAATAAGATTATTATCAGTGGATGCAAAACTTGTGCTGATCTTAAGGTTTATAAAATACCTCAAGTATTTACAATTGCACAATTTATTACATAATCATCATCATCATCATTTATCTCTAACAAACGTTAATAGAGTTAATTTAGACGTTCTCTCACAAAAAAAATAGTGATACTCACATTAATATGTAATAAATCTTATGAAAATATAAATTTTCTTTATAAAAATATCACCTCTCTTTCGTTTAACCTTATCACTAAATAGTACGTAGTCGTTCATTATGATTATGTGAGAAACATTTAGACATAAGTTTTTTTTAAATAAGTTTTGCCAAATGTATTAAATTTATTAACACCTTACACTTGTCTCTTTTTTATTTGGTTGAGAATTTGAATCTTATTAACTATTATTTTTTGTGAATAATCTAATCTCTTAAAGAGTCCGGTGACAAACTTTTGAGCCTCCTCTCACTTACGTTTTTTTTTTTTTTTAAAGTAAAATAATAACTACTCCCTCCATTTTTTCTTTAGTATTTCTTTTGGTTCACAATAATAGTTGTTTTAGAGATTTGTTAAAATTTTATTAATTGACATATTATGATAATTTATGCAAATGAATGAAAAAAAAATACTATTTTGCCCTTATTTATATTTTCAAGGGACATGCATATTAATTGAAAAATGTGCAATTTGACTAATTACTGTAAAAGTAATATTATAAATTAGAGGCACATTTAATCATTAATTTAACTTATAAATGTACTCTTAATATCTGTAAATATCTCCTAAAATGGCTATTATTGTGAACCGGGAGAGTAACATTATAACATTAAAATTTTGGTGTTATTACATAATTATTCTTATTTAATTTTAATGAAAAAAAGATACTCAAATTTCTATAAAAAATAATACTACACCCTTATTAAACTTAAAATATGAAAGAGTAGTCGAAGAACAATAAATTTATTTTTTTATTATAATATGTGAACACTTTATAAAAAGACCAAAAGTCTAAAACAACCGCTATAAAAAAATAGAGAGTAGTATAAAAAACAAAAAGAGTAGTACTCCGTATTATTTAGTGACACGTTGACAACTTCATTTTAGCTTTATCTTTTAATTAAAATTGGTTCAATTTTTCTACTAAAAGTAATATTTTGAAATAATTTTGAGTTAACAATAATATAAAAATCCTGATAGACAAATAAATAAATTACTCCCTTAGTGCTAAAAAAATGACTTAAATATAAGAAAAAAAGTTATTCTGAAAAAAATAATTTAAATATATTAATAAAGTATAAATTTATTAATAATTTAATTTTAGACGTTGACATATATATATATATATATATATATATATATATATTAAAAAAATAATAAATACAACTATAACATTTAAATATTATTAAGTGAACTCGCGGTAAAATAAAAAAAGTACGAAAATTATAATTAAATGATGGACATGGGCAGTACTTGATTTCGTTGTGTAAAGATCACCGATACACGTGCCAGAAAAATTAAAAAGTCAGAAAATTTTAACGGTAAAACCCCTAGAACCCTACTTCCATACACACAGTCCTCTCCATATCGCACAAGTTTTTCTCTCTCGACGACAATGGCGAATTCCGATGAGCCAAAGATCTCTGTCAGTTTTCTCGGAAAGCAAAAGGAAGAAGTCGAAGAAGAATCAGTGGCACCAGAGATCACTAATGCCGAAGAAGAACATATCGGAGCACAAGTAACTCCAATCATTAAGCTCGAAGAAGTTGCCGTCTCCACCGGCGAAGAAGATGAGGAAGTCCTTCTCGATCTGTTTGTACAACCCTTTTCTCCAATTTTTTTTATTTTTCTGCTTATATTTGCAACTGAATTTCGATATTAGCTGAGGTAATTAGCTTAATTGTGGTTTAATTTTTTTGTGAAATGTAAATAATTATTATTAGGAAAGCCAAGTTATACAGATTTGACAAAGAAGGGAATCAATGGAAAGAGAGAGGCACTGGTACTGTTAAGCTTCTTAAACACAAGAAGACCTCCAAGGTTAGGCTTGTTATGCGCCAGGCTAAGACTCTGAAGATTTGTGCTAACCATTTAGGTAAGTGTCTATGTCTGTCTGTGCGAGTTCGCTTGCGTATTTGTTTGATTTCTTTATACTAAGTGTGTTTCTGTACTATATTTTTTTGGTATTTAAGAATTATGTATAGCTATTCCCCATTGATATGCTAATATCTGGGTGCCTCTGCCTGTAAATAATGTTGAGTTTACCTGCATTTCAGTGAGTCCATCAATTTCGATTCAAGCACATGCTGGAAGTGAGAGATCATGCGTTTGGCACGCTCTTGATTATGCTGATGGGGAACTAAAGGAAGAACTATTTTGCATTCGTTTTGCGTCAGTCGAGAGTGAGTTATCTGTGTTAAAACTTTTAATCTAGAGCTAGAAATGTACTTACGTGATCTATGTTCGTAATGGAACAAATTGTTTCATGGTTGGTCAGACATGAGGCTTAGAGTACATTGGCTTTGTTTATGCTTTCATTTTAGCTTCTCTACTTGGTTTGTCATCTCAAGTTAAAGGTTTCCAGAAAGAATAAAATATTAACTTGTCAAAGGTGATGTGTCCATTTAAGATTAGTACGGAGTAGATAATATGGAACTTATAAAATCACCTATAACCCTTGTGAAGATAAAATGAAGCTACTTGTTGATGTTTGAGTAATTTATGGGGTATCGAAAAGCTGTCCTGCTTAATTGTGGAATTATGACAGATTATGCTTTTTTCAACTTTTTATTCACCGGGTGTAACATGTCCTGTTGTCCTTGCCACTGAAGAGACCACAAGACATATAACTAACTGTTTTTTGCTTTTATCATGTTTGTTTTAAGAATTCTATTAACTAAATCATTCAACTTAGAGGGACATGAGTTCATTGACTTGAATACACAAATTACTGAAGTTCATTGAGTTAATAAACCATGACTGGTCGCTAGGGAACGTTTTCTCTCTATATGGATGTTCAACAATATTCACCTCCTCTTTTAACATAAATATCAGATGATAGAATGCTACACTTACCATTGAGAAAATGAAAGATTGAGGTCTCCTGTGTACTGTATTCCTTTATATTCCTAAAATAAGTTATATGTAGTACAGTGTTCCTTCTACTTAAAGTAGTAATGTACTCTAATTTGTGTTTTGTGTCCATGTTAATTGCTCAAAATTGTTATGTATTAATATTTCACTGCATCTTGATCAATAAAAATGATTGAGGTTCTCGCCATATAATCTTCCTTAGACTGCAATATTTTCCGGAGAAAGATTGAAGAAGTTGTGGAATCTCAAGAGACAAATTCTGCAGAAAGTGAAGAAGCAAATTCTGCAGCTGATCTTCTGGAAAATTTTAGTGTAAAGGGCAGCAAAGATCAAGAAGAAAAGAATGAGAACAAAGAGGATGAAACTGTGAAGCAAGAGTCTGCAAACAAAGATAAAGAAGAAAAGACCAAAGAAAACGACTGGGTTTTCCTGTAAATGGTGCTTGGCCTTTGGTGCCAGAGTTCATAGATTGGGTTCTAGTTCTATTTTCAGTTCTTTGGTTTTAAATTCTAGCTTTTTCATCATACTTGGAACTACGACGTTGAAAGGCAAAAGGGGTGCATTGTTGGTGTATTTACATATTTTGTATGATATTTACTATCAACTTTTTAACTATATAATTGCATGAGAATACCATGCTCTGGTATTTTGGTATATAGTTGCATGACTACCATGCGGGTATCTTGTAATTTCACAATAGACCTGATTTTCAAAATTTGTGAAGTTGTATTCCGATTATATGCAAATATTTCCAAGGTCAAAATAGTGGAATGGCTGTCTATATTTTGTGGCAAGTTGTACCAGTTGGCAAATCATTCAACACATTCAACCTGTATTTTCTCCATAGCTATGTTCATAAGGTTATGCAATTTTGTAGTTGAAGGTCTTTACTTTATTCTTTTCCATTCTTTTTAATTTTTTTTCTGGGTTGTTAATCGATAAATTAATATTTATTAATTTTTAGAGGTCTTACTTTAATAATGTTAAGTTTTAATTATATCAAAAATTTATTGTACATAATATTAATCAAAATTTACATTCATTGTTTATTAATAATTAAATATGATTCATTATACTTATATTAAAAACATTTAATGTGCATTGATGGGAGAAGATATAGTCTCTTTGAAACTAATTACGCATAAGGAAGCACTCATCAGAGAAGATACAGTCTCTTTGAAACTAATTACGCATAAGAAAATACGCATAAGGAAGCACTCATCAGAGAAGATACGGTCTCTTTGAAACTAGTTACGCATAAGAAAATACTCATAGCATTTAGATGCAATTCAAACATCAGAATTTTTTGATATAATATAAAAAGTTCGAGATAAATTCCAACTAAATATAAATTTTAACAAAAAACAAGTAACACTAAAATCATATTTCCTTAAATTATTTTAGACATATTTGTAATTTTGAAGAATTATTAATTTGTAATTTTATTGAGACCATATTTTTACATAGAGATCTTCCAAAAAATTATTATCTTGTTTTATTAATTTATCGAATATTAATTTATAAAAAATTTACTGTATAAAAGAAATTCGTGGGTTGGCTGCGATGTTTTTAACTCGAACAATACCACCAAAACTAGATACAGGTATATTATCTCGTCAAATGATGGATAACTTTCCACATCTTTTTTCTTTTTTCAGCATCCAATTTTTCTCAAATGGGATCTTTTAAGACAGACTTCTCTAAAGGGCTTTACTTTGCAATGCATTCTCATCGCTACAAATGATTTGAGATGTGGAAAACTAGGAGGAGATACACTGAGAAACTTAAATGATAAAATGAACTTCCTACAGACGAGAAAAGCCAACTCGTTTCGGCAAGACCTGGACTCTTTGGCATGTAAGAAAAACAACTCTGTTGAAGGGTGCTCACATATTTGTTCATATAGGTAGTGTACTGTATTATTTATAATATACTGCATTATACAACACAGTAAACAGACGTATTATGTCGACTAACCAAAAACACTGATCTTGCACTTTGAGTTAACGCACATTACCTTGACTTGCATGATTAGCACCGTAACTAACACACTTTCACCAAAGAGATCAGGACATCACAGAAATATTCAACATGGTATAAACAGTCACCACTATGACCAGAAAATGCCACAAGAGAGGGCAAGTTTTTTCATTGCCAACCTGGGCAGCCAGGACACAGGTAACAAATTTTTACCTACTGTACGTTTCTATTACAAAACTATTCTGCTAAGGAGTATTATGTTCCTAACAGTACACCTGTCATTAGGTTTATTAAGTTTTTCCAAACACCACTGTACACCATGGTTCTGCCAAAAAAGTGGCAGAAACCTCGCAGGAAATGCCTACTTGTGGCAAACCACCTGATTAAATACAGACATGCCACCATTTCCGGTGAAGGCTGCACCCGTTTGCTAAAGTACATGTCAGTATACTATGGTGACATTGCATCAGAGGCTGATGCCAGCATTTGTATGTCAGTTTCCTCAGTTTTCCCATTTGTTACGTGATCCAGCTCAGAATCACCTGCAAGTGCATCATGTAAGACTGTTATTTATATAACACAACTATCTTCTATAATTAGCCAGGGTTTTTCAAGTCTTACCTAACATTGGATCTGTAGATAGCTGGTTTGCCGATGCACTCCTTATAAGATCTGCAAGAGTATACCCGATAAATATAGGGGTAGCCAAGGAATAGAACTGTACTTTGATTACGTGAATTAACTTTAAAAAGCTAAAATTCAGGAAAGATGCAGAAATAATAAAAAATCCGGAATTTTATAAATATATATTAAGAAGTCACAATGCAGGAGAGAGGTAGTAATAATAATTTTTTTGAGGTAAAAAACGCTCATAATCATCCATAAAGAGTTGGGTACTTGGGTATCTAAAGTTGGAAAGAAATCAAAGAATAAACGCACACATACCAGAAGTATTTCTCAGTGCCTTGACAGCATCAAAGTTCTTGTATGTATACCCCACAAAACTCAAGTCTTTTGGAGTTAATAGCGTCTGTCAGATGATTACAAATTGACATAAAAGAGAAATAGAACTTTTAAGAAGCTGTCAAAATTTCCATAGAGGTAACAGCATATTGGGGAATTCTGGAAACAAGAAGACATATACACTCAAAAGAAAAGTACTAGATAAGGAGTAGGCAACAAGAGTATTAATTTTTTCAAATACAAAAAGTAGAGAATAAAATATAAACCATCTAAAAGAACACAAAATTTATGTTTGCTGAATTTACATCATACATAATCATAGATTCTTTAAACGCATCACCACTCACGCATACTTAAAAATGCTATATTACCACCATGTATTTTAACCCTTATCAGAATTCTGGTACCCATTACTTCCCAAAGGACACATACTAAAATAAGTCCCAACTCTTTGTGCCTTCTGAATCACCCAGGGCTCCCTCCAACCCAACTAGGCAACTAGTATCATCGAGATCTCAGTGGATTGAGGGTGCATTTCAGCCGCCTCACACTCCAATTAGTTCTACCCAATCAAAGTTTTTTACTTTAAATATATTCAATAACCTCTAGATCATGATATCTTTGCTTATACACAGATCACAAAGATATTAGATATAGGGTGACGGTAACTGCAAAATTCTAGCACATAACAATATGCTAACTTATACCAATAATTAGCAGTCACGTACCTTCCGTGAGGGTCCTGAACCAGTTCTTGCTGGAGTTGGAGGATTCAACTGATGAAAGTACAAAGGATTAGACAACAAACAAAGATCAAAAGACATACATAAATCTATAATATAGAAAATGAAGATCAGAAAAGCAACCATAGAAAAGTCAAGATAAATGTTCTAGGAAATGAGCATTTGAACTGGACGAATATTCATTGCTTAATAACAGAATAGCTTAGTCTCTATATCTTGGATATTACCAAGAAGGCCAAAATGATTTGGAAAGACAATAGAGAATCTCTGGGTGATTGATCACTGTTCATATCAAATCAAAATGTGTAATGAATGCAAGATGCATAAGATTAGTATGTGACTAATAAATTGAAGTTACACCAAAAACAAATAATATTTCCAGCAAGGGAACATAAGCAAAACTGTTCGCGTGAAACATAATGCGCTGCAAGTAAACTGGCAAGATTTTAGCACATGACACATAGAAAGGATACTAGGTATATCATTCTTATATTTCGGAAAGGTGTGCCAACACTATTCTATATTTCAACATAACTAGGGGGCATAATTACCCCGTGCAGTTAGAATGATCTCAGCGATGTTGGTGGCATGGATGGACATCATATTCTAAAAGAATTATATTAGTTCCTTTTAGATATAGACAATCTCAGGCCGCCACTAACTTAAAAGGAAATAAATCATTATTGGAATAACTTGGTCACAGAAACAGTAAATATGTAACTCAAAAGTACTTAATATAACATTAAGCAATAGAATAAAAGATTATTATAAGTGATACTTCGTCAAACTTCATGAAATTTTGGGTGTCCAGCTCTCCGTTGACTTCTGGTTTAAATGCTGCCTCCATTTCATATAATCTATCCCATATTACATCCTTGAACCAAGGATGAGCCTGACAAAATACAATTGTGAGAAGGTGAGAGGCAAAAGTTCAGAGAGCCACACGGCATCAATTTACTCAAACCAATACCTTAATTTGGTCTGCTCCACCAGTACCCAACCTATGTTCAACATCACACAATAACCTACAAATGAGATCCTTAGCCTCAGGTGACAATCTTGCATCTTGTGGAAATTTTAGGTGATTCCTCCAGTGAACAATCTAACAACAATTAAGGAAATGCTTTTCAGAAAACAGTTCACTTAGATAATCACATGAGCAATACAACTAATTTGTGAATTAATTACATATGCCATTACCACTTCTAGTTTATCACTCCTGTTAGGTAATAGAGGAGGCCATTGCAAGTTATTTGGATTCACCCTATCTAAAGATCTACTTAGTTGAATCTAATACTGGGAACATATTTGGTAGTCAGACACGAAACACAAAGTATAAAGAACAAAGATAAAATAATCAGCAGCAACCATAATAATACTTGAGTATAGTTACAAATCAACAGAACAGCAAATCTCAATACCTTTCTGCAAGTAGACATGGGTTCATCTGCATAAAAGGGGGGATAACCTATAAGCATCTCATACATGATTGCACCAAGCGACCACCTGTATGATGTGAAGCAAATAAGATCACAGGATAGAAAGTTTTCAGCAAGTGTCAAGATGTAGCACAGGAAGTGTCAAGTGTAAATGAACGGCAAGATTCTTAGATATTAGATTCAAATTTTAGCGACTTCAAAAACCTACAATTCTTGGAACTCAGTTAAAAAACCTACAAGTCACAACAGTACTCTATAATATACTCACAATATCAAAAAGCAATTACCTTTATTAGCATAAAGTTGTACTTTTGGTAGGGAAAATAATTTACTCAAGACTTACCAGTCACACTCCATGCCATATCCCTTCTTCAGAAGTACTTCAGGAGCAATATAGTCTGGTGTGCCAACAGTTGAAAATGCCTTCCAAAAACAAAAGAACATAATTCAAACAAATAATACAAAATTCAGACACGTTAACCCCTAAAAGAACTTTCCATAATTACAGACCTATAAAGAACATTAATTTACATTAAAAACTGGTCCAGCAAGCAATCTTTCTGAGATAGAACGAGCCTGCTTTTGTAATAGAAAGATTTACATGTGTGTTACCCAAAGATGACCATGTGAGAGACATGAACAACAACATTTTTGGACAAACTCATTCAAACTTGAGCACAGCCACTGCACTGACATGCATATAACAAACAACTTGAGCACAGCCACTGCACTGACACGCATATAACAAACAGTAGAAAAACAAGAACAAAAGAGAAGGTAAGTTCTCAGTTTAAATCAAAATGCATTTTTCCAATCACTACTGATGGAGACATTTAAAGAAGGTTTAAAAGAAAATTATGTGCAGACTAAACAAAGGATAAAACTGAAAGTCGAAACCTGAGTCAAAACTCCAAGTTCAAAATTGGGGCAGAGGTAGTGAGGCAAAAGAACATTGGAACTTGGATAAACACATTAGGAGCATCTTTAATTATATCTAATTGGGTCTCAATGTCATTTATAGTAAGAACAATAAATTGTCAAAAGGCTTCTTGGCGCAATAGCAATTTATGTCAGATATTCATTCCTATATATATTGAAATGTGTGATAATGTGACCGTTTGTATGTACCTAGTATATTGTTTGAGATACTCCTAGTTAAATTGAAATGATGGGTAGTTCTACATTGCATGTTTTGTATAATTTCATACCAACTTCCTCCTGTTCATTTGCCAGTGCTGCAGCTGTTCTTGGGGGCTTTTCCATCTACCTCCTTTACCAGCATCAGGGAAAGAGCCATCAATATCCATCGGCTCCCTTAGGTTTTCATCATCCATGGGTTCATTTTCATTCAAGGTGGATAACGTTCTACAGTCAAGAGGCTTACAAAGACCAAAATCTGAGAGCTTCATATGACCATCCTTGTCTAGAAGAAGGTTGTCAGGTTTGATATCCCTGGGGGACATAGAATGAAGGTCAGAAAAATTACTTTCTCATATATGTCATACAGTCACATGATACAGTCACATGAAAAATTACTTTCTCACACATGATACAATCATCTCAGCTAATATAGTAATATTACAATGTTGTCAGATCTGCATACAGACCTGTGAATGTAGTTATGTTTGTGGATGGACTCTATGGCCAGGACACTTTGAGCTATGTAAAACTTAGCCACGTTTTCAGTTAATGTGTCTTCTCTCATCAGCAAAGTCATCATGTCACCCCCGGGCAGATATTCCATAATCAGGTATAGGTATTCTTCATCTTGAAATGAGTAATATAGTTTTACTATGAAGTGACTGGCCACTTCTGCCAACAAGTTCCTCTCCGCTCTAACATGCTCCACCTGTAAAGAAAGAATGAATCTGCCATTAAAGATAAGGTAATTTATTATTAATGCAAACTCGGTCAACATGGCATTTACACTCTTATCAAGAGAAATAACTTAGAAGGAGACCATGTTCATTCTCAAATGCAAGTCATACCACCAGATTAAGACTTATGACTATGGGTGTCGACTGCAACTAGCAGCCCATATGCCAGCAGAATCCACTAATTAGCAACAACAAAGATTAAATCATTGTCTGCAACTCAGCACAATTGACAAGTGACAACTATTAATTACCCATGACATATATACAGATATAACAATGTCGGGACATTGTGACAGGACTCTTCAAGTATGACAAATTATGTCTATACTAAGGTATCAATGCGAATGGTCTTTTCTGATCCCACTACTAATAACAAAAAGCAGAGTATACACCACACCAAAGAATGTGTTCCCTACAAGCAAGTTAGTGATAAAAATTGTGCAATCAGTGTATGACTTGTCAGAACAGGTTTAGCAGTTCGGCTCACCTGTCCCCTCATAACCATTTCCGACTTCTTCAACTTCTTCATGGCATAAATATTGCCAGATTTTTTCTCCCTGCACAATCGCACCTGCAGTGAAATATATACTTACTGCTAAGAGAAAAAATAGTGCCGAACAATAGTACTGGGTGTAGGCTATATGTTGATACTAAGCTATTCTCATAATAAACAGTTGTAACTCAAGAAACATAAAAATTCAGCTATTTCTAGAAACAAGTCATGCTGACAAGGCAAGCATTTATCAACAATTATGAAGCAGTGACATTAGCAACTCTTTTGAAACAAGGGATACTTATTTTTCTGTATCAGGTTTGATAGTATATTAGAATTATACTACTCCCTCAATAAGTGACTTTTTAGAGGATAACGTTTGTCTACAAATAGGAGCCATCTCATCATTTTCAAGAATAACTTAATGCATTTTTTCTATTTTAACCTCAACTAGTGTGCTTTGATAATTGCACCATTTAAAGCTCATAAGAGAGAACATAAAATTAAATGAAGGGTATTCTGGGTATAGGATAACTATCTCATATGTTATTTATATCAGTCTTAATATCTATGTAAAGTTGAAAAACGACACCTATTTGTGGAAGGAATGAGTACGTCTTTGTATCACACATTGGAATTTTTAGTATTTTACTTCCTCCCCAATCGCTATCTAAATAAGGTGAGTAGGTGGCAACATGATATCAGAACAATAGTACGCAACTCCTATGTGCTATATGATGCAGGTCCACATATTGCATCTAACATGGTATTTCATACAAAAAGAACTATCCACTAGTTATGTGAAGATAGACAACCAACTTACTGACGTGTACCGTAAAGCTTTAAGGGCTAACACTGTTTTTTTATATTTGTAGAAAGCTGGCTGCGTAGATATTTATGCTCCAACTTGAGGGGAGTGGTAGCGTTAATGTCTCTCATATCACACATCAAGATTATTAGGCTGTAAAACAATTAAACCTTCATGCTCCAGCTGAGTTTTACTTGGAAAAATAGTAATGATACTCATATTTGTTAATTATAAGATCAGTATTTAAGTATCAAAGAAGTTCGACTTGAAATATGATTAGAATCTATCTGAACTATTACTCAACTCTTCTAGAGTTAAAACCTAAGTTACATGACTGATGGAGCGTTCAGCCAGAGAGGGGTATTTTAACGACAAACCTCAATTTCATCACATTTTTACACTAAAATGAAGTCACACGTCCACACACTTCTCCAGATCTCAAGTGTTGGACAGATATTTTTAGCAAAACTCAGAGTCCATATAACATGGGTTAAGACTACTTAAGTTCAACATGATGATTCGAGACGTGACAAATGATATACACTCAAAATACTCGGTTTACTTAAATACCCTAATAAATTATAATACTCCCTCCATTCCAAAATTTGAGATACACTCAAAATTTGATTTCACTTCGCATTAAATAAGTTTGGGAAAGCTTACAATTCAAAACTGAAGTGAAGTTCTTGACTTTCAATAACTTTGAAGTGAGATATCACGCAGACATGAAGTACACTAAAATTACTCTCAAGTGCAAGGCTTTATACTTTGATATTCTTAATAATTCATATCACAAAAGAATTTATAAGATTTCAACATAGCTACTTCAAAAAAGAATCTCTAATTTTGGAACAAAGATAGTCATTCATTGATATTTTTTTTATTGTAAATACTTTAAAACTAAAAATGGTAAACTTATAACCTTCCTTTCAAGTAATCCCAGAAATTAAATTGTATATTAATATGTTTTCACATAATTATTTCACCGTAAGTAAGGTTAAGTTTGACTCAGAAATTGGGACTCCCAAATGATTGAATATAATGTGATCTGAATTGAACAAAATCTAATTAGCGAATATCTGAGCTGCCAGATTTGAGCCAAGTCAAATTTGAGCAATATTTTTCAATAAATTTACAATCCAAGTCAAAAATGTGTGGCTATTCAAGCTGCTGAGCCAAATTCAAGCTATTCACTGTTCAGTTCTATTCACCTCATTTTCAGCTCCAGAGATTATCACTATTCTACATACTGTTAACGTTCTAAGCAATACCATTCACTTAGCAACAAGCCTGAATGGCAAAAAGATGTTGTCAGAATGCTTCTTCATTATAGCATTGTAGATAGATTATCACTGCTTCTTCATGTAGATCTTCTTTTTATGAAGCATTTCCATCCTACAACGTTTTCACATCTTTCTCATTCATATCTTATTCAATGTTATAATCAACTATCCTTCTTGAACAATTACACTTTATCAGTGGATGCATGGATCGTATTATTTTTTCTAAGTCACTGGAAACATTTTATTTTATGTGATTCAACTCCATTGGTGAGTGCATTTGTTTTCGACACAAGGCCATCAAAGATTATTTCGCCACTTGATTTTTTGCATGTTAGCTGCAAGATGAAGTGATGAACATTAACTTAACTTGAGATCTAGTTAACAATTTGCTCTCATTTAACAGACCAACTCTATATTAGTAGAAGCTCGAGTGCTCAAGTGTATTATCCATGCTACCAAGGACTAACCTCCCCAAAGGCTCCTCTACCAATGATGGTCAGAAGCTCAAAATCATCAACACACGTCTTTTGCCTTTTGAGGCGCATAAACTCTGTCTCCTTCCGCTCTAAATCCTTGATCATATTCATTTGTTCTTCAACTGGCACATCTGAAGAAGCTAACCTTCTCTCTAGAATATATCTCCTGGAATTCAAAGACAGTTAAAGTGATTCAACATCCAAATACGTTGTTCCATGGATCAAGAACAAATACTTTCTGTTGTAAAAACCCATGGTTTTAGAGAAAGATCGTGTGAAAAATATTACATTGTGAACTGTTAAGTACAGTACAACTTCAGAAGCAATTAAGAAAATTCACAATTTTAGTGCAACATATCATATCAAGTCAACAACTAACTCAGAAATTGGAAACATAAACCTTTAGTTGTTGAGACAAGAGTATGCCTGCAAAACCAGAGCTTCATAAGTATGCAATCACTGTTTACAAAATTACTTCAACAATCAGTTACATATAATAAGAGATTGAATATTTAGAAATATAAAAACCATAAATTCCAAGTCATTATCAGCCCCCGCCCAGTGCTACACCAAAAATTCCTCATTTAAGTTTTTGTGCAAATTATATTCAAGACTGAAGTACTGAACTCTGAGTACCTTGAGCATTAACTACAATCATGACAGAACATTTTATCTGTCCTTTAAAACCTATTGTTGTGGGGAAAATTGAGGAGTATTAGCATTTTAAATTAAATATTCTATGCATGTGACAACAAATGGACAAACAAAGTTTAGATCTCCACATTTAGTGTTCAAACATGAAACTTAACCTTTTTTCCTTTGTTTATCTCCCTTAAAACCCTACCCTCAGCTACCACCCCAACCCAGGTTCATGCCCTAATTTTAAACTTAGATGTACTTGCCTTCACACAGCAAATTCATAGTAATAATAATCACAGAGAAAAAAACTTGAGCAACAATCTTCCCCATTTCACAAGAAAGTTGCTATATTTAGCAGAAATCGAGTAAAAGAAGAATCAATTGCACTACCTCATAAATTAATCAACCGCAAGTACATCACAATTAGTAATGAGAACACTAGATCTCATGAAATCGTAAAAAATACAGAAATGAGTACACAATATCGTGTGAATTTAGTTTAATTAATGTTTGAGAATCTAAAACCTCTCTTTGCGCTCTTGAATATTCTTCATCTGAGTTTTGTAGTGATTCTCAATGTATTGCTTCGCCGCAGCTACTTTCTCCATTGTTAAGCTCGAACCAAGCACCTCATCTTCTTCCCGTTGCCTTTCCTCCTCCATCTCTCCACTTTCTCTCTCTAGAAATCTGCACACCAAGCACTCTCTCTCTGTCTAAAACCGTCTCAGTCTGCACCGAATGAAATACGAAGTACTCTCTCTCTAGAATATTACTTCTCTCTCTCTCTCTAAATCTCTGTATTATACAAACGAGGTGAAACGGAAACCTCATAAAAGAAATACCTCCTCTTCTACTCGGCACAACCTGAGAGAGAGTAGAGTAGAGTAGAGCAAAAGCTGGGTTTGATCCGGTGCTTCGCGGTCAAGAGCAGCTGAGGTGTCATCGTTTGACAGCTGGTATGCTAGCCGTAAAAGTTGTGGTGTTTTGTTTTTATTGGAAACTCGTCTACTATTGCGTGAGCTAGCAATATACTTTGACACGTGGCAGATTCCTAGACCTAGGCTGCATTGTTCCGGTGAAGTACGCTACAAGATCCCCGAAATAAACAATTCGGAAGTCTTTCCGTTTCATGTCAGAAGTTATCTGTAGCCCACGCTCGATACACGTGCGTGCAAGACACATTAATATGGATCGATGGAAGTCCAGGACTTGTTTGTTTGTTGCAACTTTTTTTTTTTTTTTAAATATATTAACTCTTCAATATTTTTTTAAATCAAATTTACCAATAAAACCAAATATAAAACTTTGCAAATCTATATATTATTTGATTATGAGTTTTTATGATTATGTAAAGTTACAGAATAATTATTTGATGTTTAACTTATACGATTATAGATTTTGTAGTATATATAAAAGTTTAGGTAAATGTATGTATTCATTATTCAAAATAGAATAACCATTTAGAATAACGAAACAGATCATATTTTTTGAGAAGTGCAAAATTATATGGGTACAATTCTCGTACCCATACAAAAAAATATTGTATGGGTGCAAAATTGTTATTTTTATCTCTAACGGCTATTTCTTAAATATTTGGAAGGAAAAATATTAAGACAAATATAAAAAATGAAGTGCAACTTTTTCTTATTCCCTATTATATTCAAATTTTCAAAGTTTTAACATTTGTAAAGTAAAATAAAAAATAAAAAATTAACTATTTGTTTTAATAAAAGTTTGTTTGAATTGTTTTCAAAACATTGAGTGAACATGCTTTAATCACTTTTGTTATTTGACAATTTTCTCTCAATATTATTTGATGAAAAGTTATGAAATCATTATGATGATATAATCCTTACTAAAATTTCCATGATGATTTGTAGCATTGGTATATAGTTATTTCAAGAATTAGTCTTTTATTTGATATATATATATATATATTATATTTTTTAGTTAATTAAGGTGGTATATAATTAAAAATAATACATTATTCATCCTCATCTTCTTTTTTTCAACTTTCATTTCATAAGACAATCTATTTGTATAAGTAAATCGTGATGTCATCTACCGATTTGTTATCCTTAATAAATATGGTCAACGAAAAAATACGAGGATCTCATAAAAGCGTCGTCTATTACGTCGGAAGCTAAAATACAAATTTAAATAGGTAAATTATTTTTCATTTTAGAAGGACGTGCATGAAAACAAAATTTATTTAAACTTTGAGGATAGATGTTGATTCAGTGAGATAAAACAAATAGTTGGTGGAACCGTACTTATTATTATAGTGTAAAATGCTGATAATTTATGTGTTTTCAATAAATAAAAAAGAAGCAGCATAATAATATTATAATTTTAAGTAAAAAGTTTAACCGAAAAATGCATGGTCTAAAAACATTTATCGGTAAGATTAATCAAACTTTGAAGGAAAAATTTTATGAGAAAATTTGAAAATTTTCCATGAAACCAATAAAAATTATAATTACACTACCATAGCTGAAATCAAATCATATTATATATACTTTTCAAAATATCTAGAAATATTTGTGAAATGTTAAGTTTTCTTAAATCCATAATATTTTTCAAATCACACAAATTTTACATTTGAAATAAAATAGCTCTGTGTTCTGAACCAAAACAAATATAATAATAGTAGAATCCATTAAAATTGATTTAATGTTTGTTTTTTTAGTACTTGTTGGTGTACCAAATTATTTCGATTATTTTTGTTCGGTACCAAATTATCTCAAACTCGTATTTCCCGTATCTGTTTTGAACTTTTGATTAATCCAATTATTCGTTATTACGTCGCTCCCGACTGAAAATTGCGAAGAAAAGCAACGAACGGAGGATATGGCGGATCCCTACTGGAGATACGGTGCTTCCGCTGACAGAGGTTCGTCTCAGTCCTCATATTCAAATTATTAAAATCCCTAACCCTAGCCTAATTCTTTTATTTTCTGCTCTGCACTCGTATTACAGCTTTATACGAAGCACTTTATTTGGAATTGGAAAAATGATGGTTTTGTGTTGAATTTTTTTAATTACAAATGGATTGTTTGATTTTCACTTTCCAGCTGATTTACGTTCGCATCTGAGATACTCGGTAAGAAATTTGTAATTTGGGGTAGAGAATGTGAACATGATACTCGTATTAAAGGATTTTATAGTAGAGGTTAAGAATTAAGATTGGGTTGAACAAGTACCATGTAGCAAATTTGAAGTTATATCTGTTTGGGAACTGCTTATAAGTCCAAATAAAAAGTGACTTTTTTATTTTAAGCTAAATTTCTCAGTGAAAATGTTTGACTCTAGTTTGATTTATAAGTCAGAAATTAAAATAGAGCAAGTTATGCAAGTTATTGGTAGTGGCAGCTGGGTGGCGGGGGTGGCAGCTGGGTGGTGGTGGTGGGGTGGGGTGGGGGAGCTGGGTGAGGACCGAGGAGTGGAGGAATAAAGAAGCAATATGTTGTAAAGATGGAGGCGTAGTAGTTATTTGATATCACAATGGATCTAACATTCTTTATTTAGAATGACATTTAAGTCATTACTGAGAAGAAGAAATTGTTCTCTTAAACAACTTAGAACTTGTAAAATAAGTGACACATGAACAGTGTAAACCATATAACATTATGCTCTAGGAAACCTACATAGCACACCAAAAATAATTATGGGGTGTTTGGTTTGTAGCAATGGGAATGGAAAATCCATTCCATTAATTAGTTTGGTTAGTCTTAAGTGGTTGGAATCGATACCAACGGAATCCTTCAATCCTTTATGCATTGGAAATGAGCATTAACAACCCCTTCTTGGTTATTGAGCATTATGATGCATGTTGGAATCAATAAAGTACATAAAGACAACATGTATACCCTTGTTATTATTATTATTAACAACAACAACAATAATAATAATAGTTATTATTATCACTATTATTATTATTATTATTATTATTATTATTATTATATTATATTATATTATTGCTATTATTATTATTAGTATAACAATAAAATATTATTATAATAATAATTCATAATATATAATGCATAACAATTCATATATATATACATAAATTATTATGCTGATTCATATATATATATATTAGTTACAAAAGGGACATTTTAGTAAACTTTCATAATAGCATTCCGAAGTCTTTTTTAAATAGCTACCAAACATATCAATGGAATGATCGATTCCCATTCCATTCCCATTCCAATTTTGATTCTCATTCCATTATAAATGATTCCATCAAACTAAACGCCCCATTAGTGAATATCTTTACAAGTCTCTATAGGTTTTACATCTTAAACTTTTACGGAGTAATATTTAAATGGGAGAAAATTCCAAGTTTCAATGTCATGCTCTGAATGATGATTGAAGTGATTCTTGCTCATTTTGTGGATCTCTTTTGGATCAAATAGCTAGTCAGATGAAGTATCATGGACCATGTTCTCCTTCAAATTATCTTAATTTGTATAGGAGTTGGTCTTCCTAATTTCTCCTGGATATTGTGCAATAGGGCACAATGTCAAACATGGTTGATTAAAAACTATTTATCCATTTAAACATTAATTATTACATGCTACCCGGTTTTTAGTAATATGTCTATCCCCTCATGATGAAACTTTTGATCTTACATTGTGCAAGAATCTTTTACATTGGGTTTTTGTTTTGACAGCTATTATTTTCTTTCACTTCTATATTTCTTCTATGCTATTTCACTAAAATCTTCTTGTTTCTGCTGATCTGTATATACTTACTCAGAACAATTGTGCTTATTATAGCAGCCAGCATCCCATCGTCAAGCTTTCCTGGCTATTTGGCATCTGCAGCGTCAACATTTCCAGCCCATCATACCTGGGCATCCAATGATCTGCCTGGAGGTTCAGCAGATTTCCTGCAGAAAGATGTGAGCATTTAACACAACTGAGGTTCCTTTAACTACATTACATACTTTTAGTTTCAGCCTATTTGGGCACTCACTTTTTGAGATAAGAAGTCAATGGCAATTTCATATTGATAATAATCTGTCGTATAATGGTAAAACGTCAACCAAAAGTCACGAACAATGAGAAAAAGTAATAACGTAATATGCTAGATTGATGACTGAAAAGGGTATCTTACATTATTCTCAGATCTTACCTCTGCGAACTGGAGCTTATGGCGCAGATGATATCATGGGTGTTGGTGTTCGTTCTGATCCTACTCTAGGTAGATACATGACTGGAACAAGCATTCAAAGCTACACAACTCCTCTAGAAGATTCAAGTTTGTTTGCCCCAAGAAGGGACATTCCTCTAGGCATTAGTCCTGGACCTCCTAGTGTCCCTGAAATATTAAATGAAAGGCCAGGCTCTTTTCGAAAGGTTGATGACCTTCCAGCTGCTAAAGAATCAAATGTTCTGTTTGTTGATGGGCTACCTAACGACTGTTCCAGAAGAGAAGTAGGCCGTATCCTTAGTATTGTGTGAGAACTTAGACTTCTTGGTGCTTAAAGCATTATGAAAAAAATTATATTTAGTAATCTATGGGAAATACTCTTATCCACAAATCTATTTGTGCCCAGGGCGGCACGACCATTTAAATTTGAAATTAATTTATTTTTATCTACTTGACTGATTATATATATGGATGAAACTGAAATTCTGACTGATCATCCTTCAATTATAGAGTTTGTACCCTCTTTTTATTCCTTGATTCTGAATTTTAGATCTTTTTCGTCCTTTCATTGGTTTCAGAGAAATTAGAGTTGTTCATAAGGAGCCTAGACGGGTATGTGTAACATATAATTTTGTTTTATTGTTGTATACATGTCAGTGTCACACTTATATTTGATTTTGTTGATTCCATGTTGTGTTATCTTCATTATAAGATGTCAACTTTAAACTTAATGGGTATAGATATATTCACAACTACAGGTCTCATTTCTCTGGTATATTCTGTCACATTCTTCTCTCTTTCTATCTCTGCAGTCTGCTGCCTCTTTTTCTATCTCTATTTCTTTGTGCATTTTATTTCTTCCTTGACTCTTGAACTCAATTTTTTGTGGGCAAATCAACGATATTGTGTTTAGTGTATGTTGGACATTTTTACTGCTTGCAATGAGTGTATGCAATATTTTGATATCATCTTTACTTTTCACCATATCAAGTATTTGAATATTGATAGTTATTATATAGACTATTAGGTGTACTTGGTATGTTTTTCTGAATTGCAATTAGTGATTTAGTGGGAAAGCCAATCTATCATTACTTTTTAAGTTGTTTTGAAACTAGAAAGTGTGTGTTAACTCATTAACTCAACTAATTAGGCATGTTATAAATAGCTTTTAAAAAAATTCCAGAACAGAGTTACCATGTACAATTATCAATCTAAGTATCTAAAACTACATATTGGTATTCACTTATGGCGAATCGGCGTTCTTTTCTAACCAGCTGATGGGCAAAGATGTGCTTATTGTATTGGTGTGTCACACAAGAGGGTATGAGTTATCCATTGAATCTGGAGCACCTGGTGGTGGTTATTCATCTTACTAAAGTGTTCAATGTGCAAACTATATTGTCAAAATTTATAAACCTGGCTTTGAGGTTATAAACTAAAGGCTTTCTGGTAAGCATTATTATCAACACTTTCGCTCAATAATTTATTGACTTTGGGTTGGACGCTTGCCCTATATTCGCTTGGCATGAGATATTTACACCGATGCCTTTTCGTAGGACTGTGGTTTAACTGATTTGTAGTGACAGATCTTGTCGATGTTTTCTTTTTCTTGACTTGGCATTTAATGTCATTCTATTTATATGGCATCATTTATTTTTCCATTTGTTTTGTTACCAGAGTGTTTTGTTTACCTGATCCTAACAAATGATAATCTGCAGAGCGGAGATAAGGCCACGGTTTTGTGTTTTGTCGAGTTTACAGATGCAAAGTGTGCTTTAACTGCTTTGGAAGCTCTACAAGGTTATGCTAGTTCTTAAAAATTGCATCAAGAAATGATAATTTTCTTGTTCGATAAATGAGCATGATCATTATACCTATTATATCAGTTGCTTATAATCTACTTGCATCTAGATAGTAATACATTCAATATATTAATTGATTCTGTTATAGCCTATAGGCTAGCTCTGACAATTCCGCTTGGTTTCTAAATGTGGGATCATCTTCCCAGGCTACAAGTTTGACAACAAGAAGCCAGATTCACCTGTCTTGAGGATACACTTTGCACATTTCCCCTTCCGGCTGCCATCTAATCATGAAGAGCTACCATACGGAGCTGCTCGTTGATCACACACACAATCCAAAGATGCTGCTTGCTGTCTTCGACTTACAATACTAAGAAGTGTCTCTCCTCAACTTCTGCAACTGTACAGGCGGATTGCCTAGAAACTAATCTGTAGTGGGTCTTCTTCTGAATATAGCTTATCAATTGGACGACCTCATGGTTAGCGTAGCATTCATGTGGCCATGGAGTATATAGTACTCAGCGCCTGGATTACCAATAGGAACAGCTACAAGAAATATGTTTTAATTCCGAGTGTTCATGGAAAAATTATTGGTTACTTTTTTTTGGGTGGTTTTCAATATGGAGTATTAATTTTTTTCAATCGATATTGGAAATTATTTTTAAGCATGAAATACAGTACATATGATGAATAGGAATGTTAAACTTGAACACAATACACTAGACTCGTTCTGTTCACGGAAGGACACATAACGAGACTATATGGATGCTACTGTGCTTCCCTTCACTCCTTGAGCAAACCGTCCAATTTTATTCATATAATCAAATAATGAAAATTTTCGGAGTGCTGTAACGTGAAAGCGAAGAGAGAGATTTGCAAACTTTGTTATTTTTAACTTTGAAATGAATATACAGAAAATTATATTCCAACAGTTCAGATTTGATTTTGGTAGTTCGAATAACTCGAACTTCGTGAAATCTTTTACCTCCATTCTTTTTTTCTTTTTTCTTTTTTAAATTTAAAAACTTGAAGTAGATTTTATTCATTTATAAATGAACAAAGATAAACAGATGACATGGTGAACAACTACATCTGGAAGATGCTACATTTTCTCTGGAGTTTTGACTTTTTAGTTTGATTCTTTATCATTTGATTATGACACAATTATTGCTGATTGCTAATTCCATTTGTCAAGCATTGTTCTTCCCATTGGTAATACAATATAGTCTAAAAATGTCTTTTTCAAATTAATTGGACTATAGACGTCTAGACAGAGGTGAAATGGGAAAAGAGTTCATGTTTTAGCATATTTTGTTGGGCTTCCCAAATCTAGGATTCTCAAAACAGAAAAAAATTATTATTATTTTTTCTTTTGAGAAGTCCTTATTGTCAAGCTTTGAGTAAGACGATTGGGACGAGAAAGTAACCTTCCTTGGACAAAGGACAACTCTTAACACAATAGAAGTCCATCATCTCATATTTGCAGATTATGATGTGTTACTTTAATTAGAGCCTTATTTTATTATTTATATGTATGTTTTAGATAAGTATTATTGTAATAGAGATGAAAATATATGGTTCAAGCTTTCTACTTTAAAATTAGACACGTGCTTTTTTTTTTTCAAAAAATATGCATTTAATATTGGTTAAAACTTAAAACAGAGGGCTGTAATTTATTGGTTCAAAATTCACTTTGTGTGAATTAAAAGTGGCACAAATTAGATGAAATTCGATTTTCACCTCTACATTTTAAAAAAGAAAAAGTTCACTTCTGGATAGTAAATAATACTTCGTAATAGGTGAGTGGCAAGATCATTTTTCTTTAATTTTTCAAATAAGTCTTACACATAGACACATATTTTTTATTCTATTGAAAAACATACATCTTAATATATCGTCGTTTGACTTAAAAAATTAAAATTTATCTTTAATCAAAAAAGTATAAAATTGTAAGTGGATAGATATAAGGTGCTCGAAAATAAAGCACCATATATGCTTGGAGGTGTTTTGATTGAACATATAATATAACAATCCTTTAAAAACTACTCGTATTCTGAGTGTTTTATTTCAAAAAAAATGCTCTATGGTGTCCGAATGGAACCACACAATAGTCTCCAAATGGGATTGAAATTACAAATGAAACCCCCTTCTACGTTTACAATATGTTCATGAGTTTTGGATAGAAAAGAAATAAATTTTTTTTTTAATGAATAGAAAACTTATAAGTTTTCCTTTAGATTATTTATGAGGTTAATATTGAAAAAGGAAAACTTCATTAACATATTAAATGTCTATCTTGATCTTAATATTGTATTTATACTATTTATAAGGTAAGAGTATTATTGACATTATAACATGACATGTGTTATATTTGTTTCTTATCCATTTCTATAGCAAATCTTGTTATTTTTGACAAGAAAAGTGCCAAAAAAATTTATCCATTTCAATTCTTTTCTATCCTCTTAAAAACTTATGAACACGAGAAATGGACAACAAAAAACTTAAGTTTTCTATCTATTTTTTTTTAAGCCAAAAAAAATTAACTCATAAAGATAGTGTTATGGTAAAAGGGACTAGGATAAAAATAAAAACCCAACAAAAGAAGACCTCTTTCTGTGACTACTGGAACTCCCATTTTGGGTAGCATAGCAATTTCAGATATTAAATACACCTAAAGTTGATTGTACAATTCAAATGGTAAACATTTATGTCGTTTTTGACAAAGTGTACATTAGTGGGATGAAAATTCCATCCCCAATGACTTTAGGCAGAGATATATGACTAAACAGAAAGTCAATACATATCAACATTGATAATTCAGGAAAGCGAAGAAGGTGAAGTCACTGATGAGGCATTGAAAACTACATGTTGGTTCTTTGGCTTTGTGTATCACATACAACGGCGCAAGCTCCACGCCTAGTTTAAGTGGTTCAATCTTTGACATGTACCTAAACAAAAGTAGAGCATCTTTTCAAATCTCAGCCAAAAGTTAAACACTTATTTTACTTGATTTTCGAAAAAATTATAATCTAATGTGGTGTTCTAATTGAGGTTAGGCGGGTCTAACATCTAAACGAGATTAATTAATCTTATGTGAGATTAATTGATATTATGCGATAATTAATCAGACCTAAATAATGTGCGGCAAAAACAGTTTTAACATCTAAGCAGAAGATTAGACTATGTAGGAACTTTAAAAATAATGGTCTAGTGTGAAAGAGGGTTGTGTGTGTCGGCCATAGAATACGCCATCTTGTAAATTGTTTATCCGAAACCAAATCTGCTATTATGCTATCAAAAAAAAAGGATTGACTAATGACTTATATAAATATAAAAAGGACAAAGCTTGGAATCAGAAGTACTAAACCAGCATAGCCTATTACTGATACTTTTTGTCTTCTGAAATGGACCTTGCTGATGATGACATTGAGAAATTTTTAGCATAAAACAGAATTGGTGACCCCATCAAAGATTATTAGCATATCTGAACTAAGCAAATAAGCAATGCATTCCAGATTCTTCCCGGTTTATGTTAGCCATTCATATCCTAGAGCAAAAAAACTAAGCTAGTTACCTTTAATTTTAGATATCTTTAATTTTATACCATTCTTAGGTTGCGTTTGGTTGGACGAAATGGAATAACGTGATAATGAAATGAGTATGTAAGAAGAAAAATAAAAGTGGAAGACAACGATTACAAAATTACGAGAGAAGTATAAGAAAGAAAAAATAGTGGATTGTGTATAAAATTTTAGTTGCGATAGAATAAATAATCTCCATTTAGGAGAATAAGTTTAAAACTACACGTAATTTTATTAGAATGAATGAATGAGGAATAGGTCATACTCAAATAATTTAATAGATAATATAAAATTCATTCAATTTTTATATTATTCCTTTCTATCAAATCAACCGCACCGGTGGTGATGTTCCAAGGGTGACATTAAGAAGGGTAACTTAGAAATTAAAACTACACTTTTTCCCACTAACAAACAGGCAGGGGCTAGTAAAACATGAACAGAGTAGGTTAGAGATATTCCAAGATTTGAGTAAATTCCTTTTTCTTGCTTTCAGTCACAGCCAAATTGATCTGAAGGAGATTCAACTACATTTGATGATTCATAAACATCAGCAAGATATACTGATTCATACGTTTTATATTCTTCCACCATCATCACTAAATCAACACCCCCTTCATTTGTGGATTTCACAACATTTATATTTCCTGAAAACAATTCCATAAATTATAGTATTCCATAGTACTCTCTTGCTTACAATTTGTGATCCATGATTTGACATTTTCTGCATATGATCATTCCATAAGAAGCAATATAACTCAAAAAAGTTCATACAAATCGGATTTGAATCAATAAAATGATACGAATTACAATGATGATAATGCTACAAGTGTATTTCCAATACATATTTTGATAAGTCAGTTGTTAGTTCGAGTATAGGAACTAAAGTACAACCTGTGTTTGCAATCTATTCTATAACTTAATCTTTAACAGAAATATTCAATCATTTGAAGAAGGGGCAATACCTTCAACATTACGGCAAGTGGGAAACATGTAAAATGCAGAAACAAAAAAAAAAGTATGATCAGAGTACAAAATGGTGCAATTCCTCATCTCATCTTCACGACAAGAAAGAGGTGCCAGCATGATTATGGTGCAAAAGGTTATGAGCAATTGAATCCCTTGCCTTCATTGCATTTCCTGATCTCAATCCGATTTCAGGAATCATCTCGTCATCCACAAGCTCGATCATCAATTCTGCATCCATCTCCTCATTCTTCATCTCACATATATTATGCAAAACGCAGCACGCCCCAAGCACTACAGGCAAGTCTTGAAGTTTCACTTCAGTTCGCTTCTGCAAGCAAGACCACCTCCCTTTTAACCTTGCGAATGCTTCCCTGGATACCTTTTGGATCTCCCCAATTTTCTCATTGAAAGCATGTTGAGTCCACGTCAAATGTTGTTGCGTATAAGGCACCAGCACCCAGTCCATCAAAGGGTAACCAGAACCTCCAACAATCCACGTACCCTTCAAAAGCCCTCCATTAGCCCTCTGAAAAAGGGCGGACTTCTCCAAAACCTGATCATCGGGCATGGAACCAGGCCAGCCAATGCACACATCAGTGAACACCCCAGTTGGATCAACAACACCTTGAACTGTAATTGAATATGAAGTCTTTTGATTTCTTTCTGTATGACGCTTGTTAAAATAAGCTGCCACACTAATCTTAGGAGCAATTATCGGTATATGGGTAGTATACATCGACCCCACCACATTAGGAATCCCCGAAACCAATTCAAACTCCTCCTTAATCTTCCTCAGTGATCCCTCATCCGGCCATTGAAGATACTTGGGCATCAAAACAGTCCTAATTGCCAAACAAACCTCAAGAACAAGCTTATGACAAGTAGATATCCCCAAGCCAAACCTTTTCGACACCAGCCTAAGTGGCTCCCCAGTTGCTAACCTCCATATACATACGGCTACACGCTGCCTAACCGGGACAGCATCCCTCAACATTGTATTCTCCTTGGCAACAACAGAAGTTAACTCGTTACAAATCATCTCAAAAGTATCTTTCCCCATCCGAAAGGCCTTTTTAAACTCCTCCTCAGGAAAATCAACACTGCTACATTGATCCCACCAGGCCTTTGATCTGTCTTTCACCCACAACCGTCTCTGCGGACCTCCCCCGGATGCCCCACCACCTGTGGTACTAGAGGTAGATGTCGAATTACTCGCATCAGCCACAGCAAGAGCAGCAGCAGCAGCAGCAGCAACAGCATTTCGCGACTTCCTCTTACGAACCCCATCAGAATTATCCAAATTCTCATGGTAATCCTGTAAGTCAGAATAATAATCCAACATTACTTTCGTCTTTTTGCTATGATTCTCCTCCAATAAATCCTTTTCTTCCATCTGGGTTTTCTCCCTTTCCTCTTGATCCCCCTTTTCTTGATCCTCAAGCAACAACAAAGTGGTGATAATCTCTTTCAACCCTCTTGTCTTAACAACCCCACCTTGCAAACCAGTTGCTTCAACTACGCTCGATTGATCGGATTCATCATTTCCACCATCTTTTCCCCTATTTCTCCTTTGCCTTTTTCTTGGAACAGTACCAGAATTTTCATTCATCTGATCGATACTACCTCCAAGTAAGTTATAGATATAGGAGTAGTAATCAGCTTCTTCAGCTTCAGATAGTTTCATATAGTTGGGAAATTCCTCGCCGTTGAAATGTTCGACGAAATGTCTGAAAGAAAGTGTGAACACATAAGGCAAATTCAATCAAGAAATTATGAAATTCGGCCTACAAATATACTTATATAAAGTGTATATGGATGATTGAGAAAAGGGATAGTGTGAACGCAGGGTTGAGTTATCTGGAAGTTTCAAGGGGACTGGTAGCATTATAGGTAGAAGACGGTGACTTCTTGATGTTGAGAGAGGAGAGAGAAAGTACGCGGTTGGACAGTTTTGTAGAGAGAGAGAGTAGATTTTACTCGTTTTCAAAATTCAGGTAATAATTCAAGATAAGTTGATCACGTTGTCCGCTTGAAAATTTAAAAATTAGAACAGGAGTAATTGTATTGTAAAATAATGATTTGAAAGATATAATTAAAAATTACGGAGTATAAAATAATAACAATTTAATTCAAACATAATGCATTTGCATTAGTCATCAATAGTATATTACTTCCTTCGTTTTAAAATTAACAATAATTGATAATTTTTTAAATTCTTTTGACCTATATATGTTTCTAATATTTTTTAAATATTGATCGATTCGTAACTATAATATGGAATATGAAATGCATTTTAAGAATAAAAAACCGTTGGAAAAGTATAAACACGAGTATGTAAAAAACATTAGTTTATTAAATTCTTATCCTTGATCTTGTACCTTTATAAAGTTTGAATTCATTGTTAACAATTTTTTTTTGAATAATTTGTAAATATAATTGTAAATTCTTATTACATTAATAAAATGCTCATACTTTGAACTGGGGCAACTCCTCACCCTAAACTATGAGTATGAGGAACCTGAAAAAAAGGGGAAAAAAACGAAAAACGGGTAGGCTAAGTATGGAAGAATTAATAGATAATGTAAGCTGTATTAAATTTATTTTATATATATATAGGCGCTCTACTGTCAAAGCACATATATGAATATAAATTATAATTATCAATACTTATTGGCTTATTGGTTCAAGTGATAAGAAATTTATTTTCGTTAAACAAAGTCTGGAATTCAAACATTATATAAAAAAAAATTCAATCCAACTCAAATAATGATTAGTTGAGTATAGCAATTTGTTTTTTCAAGTATACAATGTATAAAACTTCAAAGAGCTTTAGACCACCGACCAGATAGGGATTCAAAGTTTCTGATCAAACCAGTTTCCTAGAGAATCAAGATCTATCTATGGAGATTTGTTCAAATTTTATCAAAAATAATAAAGCATTATAAAGTAGGTCAGATATTATCAGAAAGGTCCTAAATTGTCAAAAGGTGAGGCCAATTAATAAACACTTTATATATTCTTGAATCTTGGTCTACGGGGTGATTAAAATTCTTTAAATATTTTTTCAGTAATTGAATTGCTGGAATAAAAAAAATAAAAGAAGTTTGAAAATGTCAAAGAGAAGCATGTGCCCATTTTGCCCTTTTGATTTCGAGGCTCTGCTGTAATGGCTGAGGTAGCATGTGGTGGTGTTTGTTAGGATATGGACTTGGATTTTTATTTTCTTTTACTTTTGTTTCTTTCAAAAGCCGCAAAATCATATTAACGTTTTCTCTGAAAGTCAAAATAAAAACCAAGCAAGTCAAACTTTGGAAATTCTAATACATGTAGCTGCCAGTGGGGTTGGCCAATATCAAACATATATATATTATACACACACACACACACTGAAATATCGTTGAACTACTATTAGTCCATTACTATTACAAATTTTTTGTGGTCAATTCTAGGGATTCAGCATTTTTATATTTTATGATTTTGGTTTCAATCAAATATAAAGTTTTTACCGTCCATTCAAGTGGATCCACCAGATCAAAACAAGTCTCATCCCAACAACATTGAAAAGAAAACGTTTTGTATTTTGACTCAATAATATACATGCCATCATACATAAACAGACACATTCATGCCATCATAAATAGACACATTGCTTGTAATTTGAGAAACGAGTAGTCTCGAGTAGCATTCAATAGGCCAATGGGGAGCACACACCTCTTTTTTTTTTTTTTTTAATACATATGAAAAATTACACTTACGACTAAGGGGGCGAGAGATTTGAATCTGATGACTTTTTTCATTGGAGACAATGCTCCAAGTCGAACACACACCTTAAACACGCACAAAAATTTAACTTAGCAGACTCCACCGCTAATTAAATTTTGTCTCTTTTTATTTATTTATAGAAAATGTGAAGAAATCTAGATTTCAAATGTTGTAGATTATATAGAAATATCTAAATTTAGTTATTAATAGACGTGTGGGTGAGTGCTTAAATTTTTAAGCAATAAACTTTATGCACTAAACAATTTTCAACTAATTAGAATTATGGGAAAAGAAGATATTTTAGCGTCTATTTTCATTTACAAACTGGAAGTCGAAATTTAAACAAAAAAACGATCTACATTTCGCTGGCAATTTTCATATTTATAACAAATTTTATTTGCTTGACATTTTTCTTAATTATTTTTTAAGGGGTGCCATCAACTCATCTAGTCATGAAGATATAATCTAATCTCAATTAACTGAATTAACAACTTTACAAGACCAACCAATTGAAATGCAAATAGATTAATATGATTGCACTTCAACCACCCACCTAGTCATCTCACCAAATATTGAAGAGAAATTGAAGTAGCCGGTTTTAGTATAATAAGAAAAATCAAATGATAGAAAAAGCAAGATTGGATTATTATTTATAATTAAAACAATCTCATAGCAGTTTACGATTAGGGTAGTAAACGAGTGGATTCGAGTTAACTCAAATTGAGCTTAGTAGAACATTTTTATAAATGAGTCGAGTTGAGCTTAAAATGCTTAACGATTGAAAAATTGTATTTAAGATCGACTCATTTAATTATTCGAACGAGTCAATTCGAGTTGAATATGAGCTGGATAATGTAAATTAATTGAGCTTTCGAATTCTATCCGAACCAAGCTGAACCTGAAATTTTTAACGAACGAAAAATCATATTTAAGATCAGATCGTTTATTTTCGCTAGCTGAGTCGAATGAGATTTAAACAAGCTGAACATGAGTTTATTTGCGAATGACTCGGTTTCTTTATGGCCTTAACGATATATAATCAGTAATTACGATTATTTTTTTATCATTAAGAATAACTGACCACAAAAACCTTTTTCAATATTCAGCCGATGGTCATACTAATAACTTATGAAATGGAATATTCAACAAATTAATGTACCAAATTCACTTGCACAAACATATATATAAATAAATATGTACATTTTGGGATTTAATTCCTTTGCGAGTCTCAAAAGGAAATAAACAATGTGACAAATTTCATCAGTGTAAAAATATTGAAATTGTCTGTAAAATTTTGAAGATAATATGGTATACCTTGATTTTAGATTGAAAAAATCATTTAAATTTACAGATGTGATGGTATAAATTGATTTTGAATCGGAGAAAACATTCTCGAGCTAAATTTTTTGTACCAAAAAAAAATAGAAGTGTGGGGTGCACAAATTCATTAATTACCTAATATGGAAAGGCCCTTTTAAAGAAAAAAATTCTACTTTTTATGGGAAAAAAAATTAAAAAAATTGACTCAGTTATGTTGGTTATATTAGTTAGAAATCCCACCAGCACATAAAGGAGAGAGAATCACAAATATTTCGTTGGAGGCACCGGTGGTCGTAGACGGTGGGAGAGGCGGAGATGGCAATCAACTTCCTCCGGTACCGACGATGCTATTCTCTCTCTCTCCTTCCCTAGCAATAACCATAACAAACAAAAAAAAAAAAAAAAAAATCAAAATCCCAATTACAGCTTTAGATAGATTGTACATTTTTAATTATTGCAATCACCCTACAATTTGCCAAATGGATCAGCCTCTCCCACCGGAACACGCCGCCGCCGCTCTACCCAACAACGTCGCGGTGGCAATCGATAGAGACAAGAACAGCCAATATGCCGCTAGATGGGCTATCAACAATCTCTTAAATAACAATTCCCAATCAGTTGTTCTCGTTCATGTTAGAAAACAACACCGTGGGTACCTTCTTTATTATTTTTGTAATTACTATCAATCACACCTTATATTTTATACGATCATTCAACAATTATTTGAACAAAATAAATGATCAAATATATAGATATATAATTCATATGTGTCAAGTACTACTAATTTATTCTCCAAAATTGTTTAGCACCGCAACAACTTTCGCAACAAATTGTATCTTCTCATTAATATCATCTTGAGATCCACAAGAGGATAATCTTGAAGAGATTTTAACGGTTGACATACAGTGTTAAGAATTTTGCTGTGTAGTTGTTCCGGTGTGGAGCGAAATTCTTTATCCTGCACTGAAAATTTATAAAATCCATCAGTATGCAGTAGCCCATGTGTCCGGACTAATACATGAAAAATTGCACAGCAGTTTCATAATTTTCTTTTTTTGATGCAATGGCATTTACAATTGAGAAATTTTGCAGAGACTAATGGTACTACGCCAGATGGGGATGGTGAATCAATTGATGTTGATACGACACGGCTTTTTAAATCCTTCCGTTTGTACTGTGGACGAAAAGGGGTATGTTATATGGAATTATATAGTAAATAGAATGCCTATATCAAATATTTAAAGAGTGTCATTTGATACAAAATGGTATTAGTTGGTCAGAAGTATTTGATCAGAGAAATATTTGACAAGTAATAATATTCTCTCAAAAGGGTCTGTAATTATATATGATAGAAGACATGAATTAGAAAGAGAAAAATGAAATTGTATTACTTAAAGAAGAAGAGTACAGACGAAGTTCATATACATATATATATACTCTTGAGTTGGTTATAACAACTTCCATATCTCGAGGCATATTAACTAACTTGTGTGAATTACTAGCTTGCCCTTCATCACTATTACTAGTATTATCCTTGACAGCCCCCCTCAAGTTGCATGTGTGGAACAAATTACAGACATGCAACTTGGCTAACAAATAAGATAATTGTTCAGAAGAGAGGGCTTTGGTGAATAGATCAGCGGGCTGCTCGGACGAAGCTAAGCGTTGAGTTGAAATGATGCCACGTGCCAGCTTCTCACGGACAATGTGACATTCTATTTCAATGTGTTTAGTTTCTCATGGAAAACTGGATTGGAGGCAATGTAAAGAGCTGACTTGTTATCACAAAAGAACCGAACTGGAGTAAGGTTTATGAGCTGTAAACTAGCAAGTAAAGCAAGAAGCCAAGTGATCTCACAGCACAAGTCGGCCATAGATCTATATTCTGCTTTGGATGAAGAACGAGAAACTGTTGGTTGTTTCTTACTTCTCCAGGAAATAAGAGTCACCTAGAAGAACACAGAACCCGGTAGTAGACTGACGAGAGGCTTTACACTCCTCCAGACAGAATCACAAAAGGCTTTAAGATCAAATCCTGGAGATGAATTAAAAAGAACACCTTGCCCACAAGTAGCTTTAAGATATCGAAGAAGTTTGAAGGCTGCAGTGAGGTGAGCTTTCTTTGGAGTGGCTAGGAATTGAGAGAGAATATGGACAGTGTATGCAATATCAGGTCTGGCAATTGTGAGATAGACAAGCCTTCCCACAAGTCTCCTGTACATAGGTATCTCATCTGTTAAGAAATCATCAGGAGCCTCAAGAACTGTGTGATTCTGCTCAATAGGTAACTTAGAAGGTTTAGCATCAAGAAGTCATGCATCTTTCAGAATATCAAGTGTATATTTGTGCTGATGCATGTAAAGACCCTCCTTGGACCTGGAAAACTCAATGCCAAGAAAGAATTTGAGTACTCCCAGATCCTTGATATTAAACTGAGTAGCCAAGTAAGTCTCGACAATAGTAATAAGAGCAGGACTAGAACCCGTGACTAAGATATCATCAACATAGATAAGTATAGCCAAAAAACCAGAGGCATGAACAAGAGTGAATAAAGTATTGTCTGCATGAGTTTGCTGAAAACCAAAGGCTTTAAGAGCATTAGACAGTTTTAGAAACCATTGTTGAGGAGCTTGCTTCAATCCATATAAGGATTTTTGCAATCGGCAAACCAATTTGGCATGAGAGGATTGAGGTGGAATGGTATCTGACAACTGATAATATCCAGGGGGAAGATCCATGAACACCTCCTCGTCAAGATCTCCATGCAAAAATGCATTAGTAACATCCATTTGAGTAATAGACCAATTGCTTTTGACTGCCACAGCCAATAGCAATCGAGCAGTTGTCATTTTAGCCACAGGAGCAAAGGTTTCAAAATAATCAAGACCCTCAGTCTGAGTGAACCCTTTTGCATCCAACCGAACCTAATATCTGTCTATTTGACCATCAGGCTTATACTTAAAATTTATCTTGTATAGCCACTTGCATCCTACTGTTGACTTGTTAGGAGGAAGTTCAACAATTTCGCATGTATTGTTGGCTTCAAGAGCCGTGAGTTCAGTCAAACATTGCATTAATCCATTTGTCTGATGTAATGGCCTGATTGTATGAATAGGGAGTTGGTATTGCAGCTGTAGCTACCAAAAAATGTCTATGTTGAACAGAGAAATTATCATATGATAGGTAATCAGTGATAGGATATGAACATGAACCGGCCATAGCAGATGAGGAAAACATTTTAGATGGAAGACCTGTAAAATCTTTGAATTTTCCTGGTAGTTTGATATGTCTAACTAGTCTTGTACTAATGACAGTAGAGTTACTATCATTAGTAGAATGACCGTGATTGGGGGATCCTTCTGAGACTGAGGATGGAGAATGAGATTGTGTGACAGGTGGGGATGTATGTGAAGGAGAGTTATTTAGATGAGAAATAGGAGGAATGAAAGATGACTGATCATCATTATCTAAGGGAGAGGTAAGTGAGGGAGATGGAAACATGGAGCTGAGAGAAAGTGAGGAGGATAGAGACTGAAAGAGAAAAACATCTTCAACAGATCTCACATCTCTAGATATAATTACCTTCCTGGTGGCTAAATCCAGTACCCTATATTCCTGTATACCAAAGGGATATCCAAGAAAGACACCCTTAAGAGCTCTCTCACTAAACTTGTCTTTGGACTTATGAATGTTGTTAAAGTAGCATAGACAGCCAAATGCTCTTAAATGAAAATAAGCAGGAGACTTATTGAAGAGTAGCTGATAAGGAGATTTTCCCTCTAGAGATAATTTTGACATCCTATTGATCAAATAGGTTGCAGTAAGTAAACAATCCCCCAAGAAAGACAGGAACATAAGAAGAGAATTTCAAGGTTCTGGCAGTGTTGAGCAGATCTCTGTGTTTTCTCTCCACAACTCCATTTTGTTGTGGAGATTGAACACAACTGGTTTGATGTACAATGCCAAGGGAGACTAACAAGGGTGTAACATCTTTATTAAGAAACTCTGAGCCCTGATCAGACCTCACAATCTTGATTGAACATGAAAACTGAGTTTGAACCATTGCCAGAAAATTCTTATGAGATTAAAGACTTGAGCCTTATCAGAAAATAGATAAGTCCAGGTAGACTTTGAAACATCTTCACAAGAGTAAGAAAATAATGGCATTTTCCATGAGTGCATTGTCTGTAGGGGCCCCACACATTACAGTGAACTAAATCAAATTTAGAGACACTTGTTGAGTCACTCACAGGAAATGGAACTTTAGATTGTCTTGACAAATGGCATACATCACAGACAGATGGAACTTGTCCTTTACATGAAATAGGAACATATTTGAGTAAAGAGTAAGGCATATGGCCAAATCTAAGATGCCATATGTGTTATAGCAGAACAATTGTAATGTGGAGAAATAGTAATCACAACAGTCAAATGATGTTGCAGTTTATAGAGTCCATTATGCAGATTACCGATCTGTGTTCCTCTTCGAGACAGGGTCCTGTGTAAAACAGTGATTTGCAGAAAAAAGAACATGACAGGATGAATCAAGAGTTAGTTTAGGAATAGACAATAGATTGAATTGAAACTGAGGGACACACAGAACATCGAGTAGCTTGACATTGTTTGACAATGTAACAGTGCCTTTGTGAGTAATAAGTGCACATTGTCCATTTGGTAGCTGTAACCTGGAATTCAGTGATGTAGGATTTTCAAGAAAGGAGAAGTGAGGTGTAATATGATCAGTAGCCCCTGAATCAATAATCCATTGCATACTTGAAGCACAGTTATGAACAACAGTACCTGCCATGTGTGGGGTTTGAGAGGTTGATCCATTTGAAGAATTCCATTGATTGTTTGCATTAGCGGTCCATGTAACACTATTTGAGTGTCCTGTTGACCACAGTGGAGCATAAGCTTGAGATGGTTGTGCTTTGAGTTGTATGCCTGACTGAATCAGTTGAAGAATCTGATTATATTGAGTTTTAGTGAAAGCCGATGCATTAGGTGGATGAGGCACAAATGACAGTAGAGAATTGTCCTGTCTATTACTTGAGTCAGTAACTGCCGCAATGGTAGCATAACAGAGTAAGCACGACCTGCGTTGCTATTGTTGTTGGATGCTTTAAGTTTGGGTTTAGGTTGTCCATACAACCTATGCCATGGTGGATATCCATGAATATAGAAACATTTCTCCATAGGATGCCCTCCTTTGCAGTAAGTACCACAAAAGTACTGCCACTATTGTTTTTCTTGTTGACATTTTTGTTGTTCTGATTATTGAACTGATAGTTCTGTCTGTTCATATTTTTGACAACCATAGCTATATTCTCAGCAGGTACTGCAACTTGTAATGATACATCTCTTTGATTTTCTTCCTGAAGAAGAAGTGAATATGCTTGACTCAGTGAAGGCAGAGGATTCATGACAAGTAATTGTCCTTGAATTGCAATGAACTGATCATTAAGTCCCATGAGGAATTGACTTTATTTTACTAAGTTCTCATACTCATCTACTTTCTGAGAGATGTTACACATACATTTATCACAAGAACATCGAGGTACGACGGTAAGACTATCTAATTCATCAGTGAGAGAGCGGAATTTGGTGAAATAAGCTGTGATTGACATTGTTCCTTGAGATAATGTTGCAATTTCTTTTCAAAGATTGAACAGACGAGGGACATTAGATTGTGAGAACCTAGTGTGAAGATCATCCCAAATCATTTTTCCCGTAGAAAGATATTCAACACTATTGCGAATATCACTGGAAACGGAATTTAAAATCCACGAAATTACCATATCATTGCAACCAGTCCAATATGATAGCTGTGGTGAATCTGTACTCAGTTTAGGAAACGATCCATCAATGAATCCAAGCTTCATCTTAACAGATAATGCAACTGACATAGATCGAGACCACTGATTGAAGTTGTTCTCAGTAAGAACTTGTGAGACAAGTGCCATACCTGGATAATCTGAGTTTTGCAAGTAGTATGGATAATGATTGTCCATTTGTTCTGGCGTTGCAGATGATGATCCATTTCCAGTTCCGGCAACGACATTAGCAAATGAATTTACAGGCATACTGACGAGATTGCGAAGTGATTTGAAGGATGAAATTGTGAAGAGATTTCAAAGGTGTTTGAAGAAATGAGTGAAGCTAAGATGTTTATTGACAGACACGAGGCTCTGATACCATAATAGAAGACATTAATTAGAAAAAGAAAAATGAAATTGTATTACTTAAAGAAGAAGAGTACAGACGAAGTTCATATATCTATATATATACTCTTGAGTTGGTTATAACAACTACCATATCTCAAGGCATATTAACTAACTTGTATGAATTACTAACTTGCCCTTCATAACTATTACTAGCATTATCCTTGACAATATATGTGCGTGCATGCGCGACCATGATTAGTCGGATTATACATTTTTAAACAAAAGTAATAGGTATCAGTGGTACAAGCATTTCAGCTGAATTCTTTTGGTTTTTAATTTTAATTGTACTACAGATTAAGGCGAAAGGCGTTGTGCTCGATAGTAATGATGTTGCCAAGGCACTTGTACGTTACATAAACGAAAAAGTGATTACCAATATCGTTCTTGGAGCATCATCAAGGAGTGCACTTCAAATGTTTGTTATTATGATCTCAATCTCCTTGTTCACACACAAACATTTGCACAATTGGCGAATACTGATAATATTTTGTATACAGGGACTGTACTAGCCAGGATGTTGGAACTCTTGTGAGTGAATGTGCACCGAGGTTTTGTTCAGTTTATGTGATTGCAAAAGATGATGTACAATCTATTCGACGAGCTCTAGTGCCTGCTGCTAATCTTCAGACAATGCCATCTCTAGTTTCAACCATAAACTCCGAGTTGTTGGAAGAAGTCAGGTATATAACAAGAAAGAAAATTTGGTGTAGACTTAATGCACCAGAAATTTGCCAATTCTGTGTGTGGTCATTGCTTCTCAAATTGGCAGATGAAGTGTGAAAAGTGGAGTGGTGGGGTTTAGATGTTGAGGAAGAGGAGGTGCAATAATGAATAGCCAATGTGCAACTGACACTTCTGATCTTTTATTCAGGGCGAACAAAGATTTCTCTAGCCTTCAAAGCACTGATATAGATTTTCTGGAGCGGCTAACTTCTGGATTTATTAATGTCTCTACTGAAAACATAAAGTTTGATGCTTCAGCAGAAACCGCCAATGTGGAAACTCAAACATCATCATTAGTAAGTTTGTAATTAACATGCATTGATTTTCAATTGAAATGGCTTAGCTAAAATGGCTGGAGTTTTGGATTCGCAGACAGATACTGAAACCGAGTTGAGAAGACTGAAGCTTGAACTTAAGCAAACTATAGGCATGTATAATGAAGCTTGCAAAGAAGCAGTTACAGCTAAAAATAAGGTAACATAACTCCTTTGGAGAACAAAGAATGCAATGTGATGAAAATTATTTTAAAGACTATTGCTTACGAAATAAGAGTTGTCGCTATAGCACTTGTCCAAGCATTTAAAGATTAAAAAGATGTAACTTTCGCAAATGGTTATATATCTAATTTCAGGTTAAAGAGCTTAATAAATGGAAAATAGAAGAAGCTCGGATATTTGAGCAAGCAAGGGTTGCTGAAGAGGCAGCCGTTGCGTTGGCCAATATTGAGAAAGAAAAATGCAAGGCTGCCATTAAAGCAGCTGAGAAAGCGCAAAAACTAGCTCAATTGGAAGCAGAGAGAAGAAAGTATGCAGAATTGAAGATCAAGAGAGAGGCAGAGGGAAAGGCCCAAGCAATAGCTGCTCTATCGAACAATGATGCTCGCTACAGAAAATACACCATGGAAGAGATTGAGACTGCCACTGAAAACTTCTCAAACTCCTTAAAGATTGGTGAAGGTGGATATGGTCCGGTTTATCAAGGCAAGATTGACCACACCAGAGTTGCCATCAAAATTCTTAGATCAGGTGGTACTCAAGGGAAGAAACAATTCAAACAAGAGGTATAATGTTGTTTTACATTCTATAATACTCAGAAAGCACATTTTGTGTGGTTGTCAGCACCGGTAGGGGACTTTAATTCACCTTGACCTAGGTCTGAACAGTACAAATAGAAGTTGTGGTTGCATTTGAATCAGAATATCTAGGGAATGAACGGATACTGTTTATGCATGTATCAAGAAAAATAACATTTAGATTCCTATGTCAAGGAGTGTGCTGTCGCCAAAAGAAGCTTTTACATGAATTTCAGCAATCAATGCCCTTAAAAGTTTAATGACTTTCATATATGACAATCAATTAAATGATTTCACCAAGCAACATGCCTTTGTTTGTACGAGGTAATATTTGTGTTCAAGACTGTATATAAAGTTTCTTCTTGTAAAAGGTGTTTATGTTATATGCAGATTGAGGTCCTCTGTTCCATGAGGCATCCGAACATGGTGCTCCTTTTAGGGGCCTGTCCCCAAAATGGATGTTTAGTGTATGAATATATGAATTATGGCAGCTTGGAAGATCGATTGTTTAGAAAAGGAAATACGCCTCCTATATCATGGAGGACGAGGTTCAAAATAGCAGCCGAGATTGCAACTGGACTTCTATTCCTGCACAGTGCCAAACCAGAACCCCTTGTGCATCGTGACCTGAAGCCGGCCAACATCCTCTTAGACCGCAATTTTTCTTGCAAAATTAGTGATGTTGGTTTATCACGACTGGTCCCAGCTCCAGTAGCTGATAATATGACACAATGTCGAATTACTTCAGCTGCTGGTACATTTTGTTACATAGATCCTGAATATCAACAGACAGGTAAGTTGGTTGTCAAATCTGATATATACTCGTTTGGCATAATGCTCCTCCAAATAATCACTGCAAGGCCCCCAATGGGTCTTGCTCACCATGTTGAGAAGTCCATTGAGCGAGGAACATTTGCAAGTATGCTTGATCCGTCTGTGCCAGATTGGCCTATCGAAGAAGCTCTTTGCTTTGCAAAACTTGCCCTTCAATGTGCTGAGCTAAAGAAGAAAGACAGACCAGATCTTGGTTCAGTTGTTTTGCCAGAGCTTAACAGGTTGAGAGAACTCTGAAAGAACTGAATCGGTCATGGCAATGTGCAGAATTCTCCAGAGCCAAGTTCGTGTGAAATTTAAGTACATGCCCCACAGGTTAGTCAGATATTCCAGACACTTTATAGCTTAAACTACACATCTAACAAAACTAATGCTTGTTATGCAGTTCAATATATGTAAGATACTTATGAACTGTTTTACATTATGATCTGTTAGGTTGCATGAAAGAATGAAGAGACATCTCCAGAACAAGATAGCACCTTTTGACTTCGAATCATGAAGAACGGAGCTGGAAAGCATATGAGCAAGCAGGTTCTTGGGCTTTAAGCTTCATGAGTTCAATCTATTATACCATGTACATGTGGGAGCTTGTCTTCCAACGATTCAAAATTTTTTTGTGCTCTCAAATTTAAGTTTCAACAATAATAGAGCAAGTGCATATGGTATAAAAGTTCTATTCTTTCCATGCAACCCCCCCCCCCCCCCCCAACCACCCCACCCCCACATATACATTTCCTTTTGCGTGTGTGTGTGTGTGGTGTGTTGGACATGTAAGACCATCAGAGACAAACCAGAGTAACCAAATCCTTCCGCTACAAATGAGTAGCAAGAAATAATTCTTTTTAACAACATATATATAAACGATTGCACATATTACTCTGACAATAACTATTGTCATGTGGCAAAGTCAACAGCCACATAATATATAATGCAGAGACTACATATATAGTGTCTGTATATCATTTTCATGATGTAGAATTTACAAATATAAGGTGCAGTATTCTTTCAACTAATGGACTAATGACATCTGAGACTATTTTTATTAATCGCCGCCGCTGTCACCATTGTCATCCGTGTGCACCACCACCTCCAACAAAGAAATCTCCACCATCATCATATACTTCGTGGGGTGAGATACCGCGCGTTCCACCAACTCCTACACCTCTCTAGTTCTCACCATGTGATAGATCAAGGGTCATTGCGTAATGGACAAAGGAGTTACTTATTTCTTTGTTTCAGGTGTTCTTGTGTTTTGTTCAAATTTACGTTGTATATTACAAAATTTTTTTGATCGAGAAAAAATTATGTTTTGTTCAAATTTACTTTGTATATAATAAATTTTTTTTGATCGAGAAAAAATTACTACGTGAAGATTTGGTTAATTATGTGGATGTATTTTGCAATTCGTACTAATAATGTAAACAGCTTGACATCATAATCAAATACTTCACTAATTTGTAATGAATGTTGTGTTTCTTAGCTGGGCATTTGGTTATATTCTATTATTCTTCAATATTGCTGCTTTAACGGGGTACTCTTTAGTACTCATTTTATTTCCACAATGTCGTATTATTTAGAATGAAAAGTAGAGAAAAGAAGCTAAATGGTTATGTAATATTATATTCCCCAGTTCCAAAATTAGAAAACCTTCTCTCTCTTGATATAGTACTATTTGTGGATGTTATAATTTTCATTTGTTATATAAATTTATAAAAATATAAAAGTTTGTATTTAAGAGCATTTTCATATACTTTATAATATTTCACTTCAAATTTATTAAAAATAAAACATTTCATTTCATTTCACTTCTAAATTATAGAATTTTCCAAAATTATTTTGTGTGAACTAAAATATATTTTTAATTTTGGAATGAGTAATATTTTGCTTCGAAAACAACCAAATAAAAAGAGAGTAATTTGGAAAAGATAGTCTCTCAATCTCTCTCTTTTTAGGTTTTAACTCCAAAAGAGCAATACCAAGTCTTTGTGGGTCTTGCTGATTTAGTGTACTGAAAGCAAAGAAGACCAAATGAGGTTAAAAAAATGAATTTCAAAACAAAAAAAAGATAAATAAGAGATTGGGAAGATACTTGACCAATACATAGCTTATGTATTAGATCCGTTTATAGGTTTTAAATTGATTTACTCCAATTGTTGGACCAATATTTACTATTTGCAATTTATTATTTTTTCGATAACATGGACGCTAGAATTTTTTATTTGAGAATGAACCACTATTATTTTGAAAAGAAAAAAACAATTTAGTTTTTTAGTAATTAATTTTTCTTCCTCTTATAAACAAAAACGATTATTCTATGCTCATTATACTAGCTACAAAGTTCCTACACAGTATGAGCATATTTTATCAATATTTTTCTTAACATTTTGATTTTGCTATATTGTTTTTAAAGTTTTAATATATTTTGAGATGTTATATAGTATTTTAGAGTAATTTTTTAAATTATTTTTTTCTTAAGTTTATGAATAATATATTTTAGAATTGTATTTTTTACTTTTATTTTTAGTGCATGTGAGGTATTTTTTTTAAATATTAAGTTAATGAATTTTTTGTTGCTTTTGTTTTGGTTTATTATTATTTTTTCTATTGTTGTATGATTTTAAATTATTAAATTTGTAAAGCTAATTTTTTACTGTGAATTTTTACGGTGTTTTTTATTAGAATTTTTATTTTATTTTGCTAATTTTTTTAGTTGAGTTTTTACTGTGTTTTTTTCTTTTACCCTAACATATATGAATCATCTATTTCGACTTTTATGTCTTTATTATAAAGGTATAGATGAGCGAATAAGTATACAATTCACACGAAACTCTTAGGTCATTCACACCATAATCTTTTAACAACAATTTATACATTGAATTATATTTTTTTATATCTTTCATAATCTTTAGTTTTTAAAATTTCACCAGCAATATAGAGATTTACTATTTAAATGTCTTAACAGATTTTTTATTTTAGAGATTCTGTTGCGAACATAATTTTTAGAATTTTAAAATTTTATTTTGAAATTATAGAGAACATGAAGAATATAATGTAAGCGCTCTCATAATGTAACCAAATAAAATAAAATAAATGTGAAACTATATAACTCTCCCTTTTTTAAAAAAAATTTAAGAATGTATCTCTTATATAAGAACTAACAATAATCAACTTATAAAGAAAAACACTACTAATAAATAATTAATTAAATTACGTTTATCTACTAAAACAAATTTAGGGTTTAATTCATGTTTGAGAATGAAAGAGGGTTTAAGGTCAAAACTCAGAACTCGGGAACTGCTAAAAAACAATCTATCGTTTGCTAACCTACAGAAACTGACACGCAAATCGAAGCGAATAAGGTTTCCTTCTTCGTTTCCTTAGCAATTTCTGTGTTCTCGTAGCTGAAATATATGCATCATCATTTTCTGCTCTATAAACTTAGCTTTTCTGCTATGTATATGTATATTTATACAGATAATACTTCATAGTTTGGCTACTTGGACAGTTTCACTCGTTTGGATTTAACTTCGGAATTATGTCTTAAATTTTTATGTTCAAATTTTTATGCTCGAATATCTATGATTCGTATTTGATTCGACTCGACTTGAATAAAGTAATTAGTTACTCATTAGCTTCGCATTTATATTCTAATTTGAGAATGAAAATGTTGATTTCATGAAGCATATTGTCGTGATACATATTAACTAAAGCTAAAAAGATGTATTTATAATCATGCATACGAGTACTTCACAAACATATAAATGTAAAATAAAATGAATAAAAACAATTATAGTTTCGTTTCTGTTAAAGTTGCAAATTGCAAATTCATGTTCTTATATCTGTTGTGCTTACCATAGCTTTGGGATGGCATCTGATACACAAGACGGTGTGGAGAAGTCGCAGCAACCACCACCGAGGATACAGATATATGCTACCCCGAGCAATGAAATTTCCCCTTTTTGGAGAGGTTGGTTTGTCTGTCCGTCTCTCTCGCATACATATACACACACAAGAAAACATTCTTCTGGTAGCTTGCTTTGGTACATGAGCTTGCGTGTACTAGCGTTCTAAATGTGTTCTTCTATATGGCAGAGAAGTATGAGAGAGAAGCTAAGAAGTATTGGGATAAGTTCTACAAACGCCATCAAGACAGAGTCAGATTTCTTCCACAATAACCAGTATTATAATTAGTATTAACCAAAAAGTGCTTCACTGGCTTCTTCAAAGCAACAGATAATAACCCCGTTCTACTACACTTGCTATTTGATAATAACCTGTTCTACTACACTTTCTGATTCCAATTATTGTTAATTAGAAGGAAATTTCGATTTTTCCTCACATATTCTATGAAAACTTGAGGTTTTAGTGGTAATATCTACTGTACCTGTATGGGCTTCTACCTTTTTCTGAAAAAAAGTCAACAAACGTGATGCTTAAATTTAACCATGCTGCTCAATAACTTCATTGATGACTAAGGTTAGGTTTATTTGTTTCTTTGATCAGTTCTTCAAGGATCGGCACTACTTGGACAAGGAATGGGGACGCTATTTTTCTGTTAGTATAAAGATAATAAGATCATTATTTTGGTTGTACTTGTAGTAAATAACTAGTTATCTGTTTATGTTAACTTACTAATTTTGGAGTTTTTGGGTTTCAGGGAGTTGGGGAAAAAGTTGTTCTGGAGGTGAGTTCTTCTTTTGCTTGTCACTATCTGTCTTTATAAAGTTACTTTTGTTTCCTTGTTGATTGTCTTTCAATATGAATGTAATTCTGTAGTTGCTATATGCTCTAGCCATCTGTATGTATCGTGACCAATGTAAGTGCCAGATTCAACTGCAGTTCACTGTATTTTACTGACTTTTGGTGTTCCTGGTAGCATAAGCTTTCGTTTTCCACTTTGGATTTGGATGGGTCTTTTTCTATTTACCATCTACTTAATTCACTTCCATGTTTGAAGATATTATGTTGATGAATGGCATGTATCAACATCCTCAGTTAAAAATGGTAGTATGATAAAGAGCTAATTTTTCTTTCTGGTGATGTGCGGTCTAATTTTAGGTGCACCTTTTTCCACTTATTAGAAAAAAATTATTCTATTAAGTTTCTCATATCTATAAACATCTATGTGGCATGAGCTCCTTTTGTATGACAATGAAGTTGCTAATATTGTTACACTAAATGTCATGCACGTCTTTTGAAGCACTTGAACTGCTCCTTATATTTGTATATTGTTGCTGAGCAGACAGGCTGCGGGGTTGGGAACACAATTTTTCCCTTGGTTGCTACTTACCCAAATATATTTGTTTACGCATGTGATTTCTCGCCTAATGCCGTGAACTTGGTTAAGGTATGCTTTTCTAAAATTCTCTTTCGCTACCTTAGATATTTTGTAATTTTTTAACATTTGTTGTTTGTACTACAACTAGTGATTAATTCATGTGCAAGCACAGTCGTGTGGCCATAACCTTATAAACATTTTTTTTTGGGGCTAAGTAACCTTATAAACTTTTGCGTCTTTATTTTAATTGACTTTTTTAATGGTAATTCTTTACTCTTGTATATATTACAAAACAGTTGTTTTATATTCAATATTATTCTAATGTTTCATCTTTATGCATTATTGTATAAACACAATGCCTTTAACCTAAACAACCAGTTAGGTCGGTGGTTGACGAACCCATAAAAGAAAGAAATAAAAAAGGGAGAAAAGCATAAAAAGAATAAGGGGGAAAAAAAGAAGAAAAGGGAGAAAATGATTTTAAAAAGCAATAGTAAAAAATTAAGAAAAAATTGGAAGTTTGTGCCCAATTAGTTCCTCCCATCAGTTTTTGACCCAAACAATCTTATGTGCCAGACAGTTGAGTGTCTACTTTATCAACTCCTTAATAAAATATAATAGTAATGGCTGAGAGTATGGAAGTCCATTCCAATTTCCCTTCCTTGGTGTATAAGATATGACCCTGTTTTACATAAAATCCAATGGTAGCGAATTGTCACATACTGGCAACGAGAAATGAATTGCATGTTTTGTAACTTGAGGGACTATATTGCATGTGAGTGATAACGTGGAAGGGTGGAAATGTCATTTAGTCTTTATTATTTAGTATCTCGATGGTAGATAGTATAACTTGCTATTTTCTTTTGTCACAACATTTTATTGTTGCAGATGCATAAGGATTTTATAAATACCAGGATGAATGCATTTGTATGTGATCTGACCGCTGATGACCTAACCGAGCAAATATCTCCAGCTTCAGTTGACATAGTAACCATGGTATTTGATAAAAGTTTATATACATAACATTAAATTAATGCCACAGAAGTTTCCTGAAGTTCATACCTTCTTCACTGCCTTTGCTTTTACTATACCAAAATACAGGATTTTAGTTTAGTGCTTGAATCTACTTGAAGCTGACTTGTTAAGCAGATCTTTGTCTTATCTGCAGTCTCCCCTGAGAAGATGTCTCTAGTGTTGCAGAACATAAAAAATGTCCTCAAGGTAAGATATTTCACAATAAAGTGATTTGAAATCACCAGCATTTACATGTTTTTTGATATAATCTTAAAGTGGGGCAAAAATCCTCACTAGTAGAATATTGAAGAATAGAAAGCTGAAGTTTTTAGGGATTTATCTTTTAAACTTGGAAAGTTTCCCAGTATACTGAACCTATTTAAGTTTTCTCAAAGTTCACAGTCAAACCCATTTGCCAGTTTGTCTGTGTTGAACAACAATATTTTCATCTAATTCAAGCCTCTCCATTTTACCATCTTCTTATCATTTTATCTGATAATGAAACCTTCGTTGCCAAACTACTGCCTAACCACCACATTCACCAACTTGAGCACCCATTTCCACGCTCTTTATATTCGGGTCAATTAGTTACTCGTTACTTTCTTGGTATGCAGGGTAATACAGTAATTATAGTTTCTTCAGAAAGTAGTTTCCCATTGATAGTGATCAATTTCATATTTTGCTGTCAACAAGGTCAGTTGATTAGGGAAAAGACTTAAATAATGTTGCAATCAGATTTACTTTAGGTTCCATTGTACAAACAAAAATGGTTCAGGATTTGGAAGCTAGTTTCTTGAAAACAAAGAATCTTGTTTTTCTCTTCCTTAAAGCACTGAAAAGAAACATTTTCAAGTCTTTTAAGTTGACCCTAATTCTCTCTTTTCAGCCAAATGGTTATGTTCTGTTCCGCGACTATGCTGCTGGGGACCTTGCTCAGGTTTACTTCTACTGCATCATGTTAATACTAGTTTAAGATTAGGTGTATCCCTGGATTTGTTAATTGGATTCTCATAGTTTTAATTGTTTTTTGGATGCATAAGGGAGAAGCTTGTGGTGGTTTTCTTATGATTTTAGGTTCACACATATTTGTAAGGACGTGTTCACACATCCACGCATGCGTGTGTGTGAATACAGGTAGCATGGTGCTTCTATAAACTTTTTGTAATCCAACAAAATGCTGCAAGGAAAGAGGAAACTTTTTTACTTAATACAAGTGTGATCAATGTAATTTTTCCTTTCATATGTACAGCTCGTCATTATTATCCTTGTTTGTGTTTCATTTTTTTCATGTTTTTCCCCCTTATGGCGGCTCAGGCATTATGTCACTGTCACTTGTTTATTATGTATTAGACATAATGCACTATTGCTTTGAAGTTATAATATTGGAGCAGTTCTTACACTCTGTATTTATAAGTCGTGGTTTGATGGCAACATCGTTTATAATTCAAAAAATTTCCCCTAAACAAAGGCTCTAAAATTCTATTCCTTATGTAGCTATTTCTTTGACAAATAACAATACAACCTTTTGTGCTCCCGATCTTACTTAATTCTATGTAGTTCCAAATATCCTTGTTATCTCCAATTTTTAATGCCAAACTTCTTGGTCATTGTTCGCGTTGTGAGTATTTCTGCTTCACTATTACGGTACTGGTATAGCTGAACTTAGAATTATAAAATTAATAAAGAATTTCAGTATTCTTATGGTCTAGGAAATTTGTTGTCCTCACAAATGTGTAAGAGACTAATCACTTTAAATATTGGATGCTATTATGTTCTTACATGACATAGGTATCTATGCGAGTGTTGCCACTTCCCTTTACTAGCTTGATGTTTTATTGATAGGAAAGACTTGATTCCAAGGATCAGAAGATCAGTGAGAACTTTTATGTCAGAGGTGATGGCACTGTAAGTCTAGTCTGCCATATACATTGCATTTCAATCAGTTATGACCTTTCCCAAGAAGCTATATATTGTATATTTATATTTTTCCAGAGAGCATTCTACTTTACCGAAGAGTTCTTAACGAATCTGGTCAGAGAAAATGGATTTGACACCAAAGAGCAGGGTTTGTGCTGCAGACAAGTGGAAAACCGTTCACGAGAAATAGTAATGAATCGGTGAGTGATTGTTCATTTATGTTATGTTTTGTGATTCAAGTAGTTATATCTCAAGGGTTATGGGTGTAGCCAAGGATTCTAACAAGGCAAGTCTGCAGCTTTTTGTTAATTATAACATGTTTTATGCGAGCAGTTGGTGCCAGACAGAAATCAAAGAGTAGACTAGAAGTTGCTAGCGTCTATAGGAGTAATTATTGCAAACAAAATTGCTTCAGTTTTAGAATAACTTAACTTCTTCCATAATCAATTATAATGTGCCAAAATCTTAATGAAATGTATGTTTTTGTTTTGTTTTGACTTGTGTGATTTTTTACTTTTATTTAATGATGTCTTCTGCACCTCTTGCAATGCTAGAGTGTTTAGTGGCAACAGATTCTTATACAAGTCGTGAGTGATGGGATAACTTCCATATCTTCTCTTTGGGTCTCTGTGATGTGCATGTGAGATTTTAGTTGCATATTTGCCTATTCGTGACTGTTTTGTCTCAGTATTATATAGCTGTACCTTTATCATGAATTACTTGGGTGTTCGCATCAGGCGTTTTAAATGTACCATTTTGACCCATTTGTCGATAAATTTGAAGGCTCATGCTCTAATTTAAGTGCCCTTTCCTTTTGTCTTGTTTTACTTCATTCTGGTGTTGGTGACTTCTTATCCCTCCACCTACTTTATCTCTCTTTCCCCCTCCTGGTTATTAAATTTCTTCACCTATTATAAATATAAAGAATCGTTTGTGTCTCAGTTTTTTGAGTGTACTTATCCTCTGATTACAGACGATGGGTCCAAGCTGTCTTCCGATTGAGCAGTGTGAACTGCTTGTCCAGTACGCAATCTGAAATCAAAGGAGAACTCCTCTCTAAAGATTGTAATCCTGGAAAAAATTTGACCAATGCGGCAGCTGAGCCTGAGATCGACATGTCTGAAGGAATGGCTGTTGAAATGTTTGGTATCTCAAACTCTGATGATGAGGTGAGAGATAATTTTAGTTTTTCTTGTCCTGCACCTTACTTTCTTATGACATTCTGTTGCTCTTGCATATCCCTTCTAAAATGCTCGTCAGTTAACCATTTGAGTGCAATTACAATTGAGATGGAGTACATCCCCCAATATATTGTTAAATATAAATGAAATTTTAAAGATTCATCACATTATCAATTTTTTGATTTCGCAAATATATTAGGATCAACCCAGACGTTTCTTCGTTTTTGGAACTGATGGATTATATAATGCCTCCTCTTAGATTATTGAGGTCAATGTAACGGACTGGAGTTTCAAGATAAAGGTACTTCCTAAAGAGTACCAGCACACATGCAAATCAACTGGTTTAATGCTATGGGAATCAGCTAGGCTTATGACTTCTATCCTTGCAGCAAATCAAAACATTGTCACAGGGAAAAGGGTGTTAGAGATTGGTTCTGGCTGTGGAGGAATCTGTTCAATGGTTTCCACTAAATCTGCCGAATTTGTAGTTGCCACTGATGGAGACAAAAAAGCTATTGAATTATTGTCCCAAAATGTTGCTTCAAATCTCCCATCTTCTTCCCTAGCCAAGCTAATTATGAAGAGACTAGAGTGGGGAAATACAGATCATATAAAAGCAATCAAGGAAATGAACAATGTAGGATTCGATGTCATTCTGGGCACGGATGTGACTTATGTTGCGGAAGCAATTCTGCCCCTCTTTGAAACCGCAAAGGAATTGATTTCATCCAACAGAAGCAACAAAGAAGAGTCGAAACCAGCTCTGATATTATGCCATGTTTTTCGCAGAGTTGATGAACCCTCGTTACTTTCAGCAGCATCTCAATTTGGTTTTGCTCTGGTTGATCGATGGCCTGCAGAGAAGTCAACTGTGCATTCGCAAAGCATCATTAGCGGTTGGTTGTCAAACAGCAGTCTAGAGCGCGTTCCAGATACAGCTTTGAATATTATGTACTTTACTGCAGGATAGTTTGGTCTTTACATGTCTTTTTATCATTCAAAATCGTGTTGTAAGTCGAGACATGGTAGTTAATTCAGTTTTGGGGATGTTAATGTATGACCATGTGCGGGAATGAAGTTGCCTTCATTTGTTTTTTAACCGTTGTACTTTGTTTTTTTTCCCCCCCCTTTCTGAATCAGCAGAATGTTGAAAGTTTGTGTATGCGTCCTATTATTTCAGTTTGGAAGTCATAGTCGAGAACAGCTTTACATGTCATGTCAAATCAAATTTATGAAGTTAAAAGCGCCAAGCATGGCCTTATATCTTTTTGCAAGTTGACTATCACTTCATTTATTTTCTCAAATTTTTACTAATAAAATATAAATTATGCTTTTATCTTATTTTTACTAATACAAGCATAATTATTTCATAACAACTACTGCTTAAATATTTTTCATTCTTTCAGTATTTACGTGAATTAGATGAATTTCTTTTAAAGAATACTTCCAACTAATTTAACAAGTCTATATTTTGTCCACGTGATTGGTATTAAGTGATAATATTATGTTATTTTATTGAGTGCGTTACGATATTTGTTGTGAGTTAATTCCTAATTTTTGTTTGAATTATCTTTTACTGTCTGGTACATGGGATTACGTTTTTTATTGCGAAATTTTTGTGCAATTGGTTTATTAAATTGTGAGATTTGGCTAGGAAAGAGTCAAATGATAACATATTCTAAGGTAGCTAGCTCTAGTTACATTCTTGGTATATAGTGTGGGGCATCATGCTTGCTTCTCTTGATCCCTTTTCATTTATGTTATTTTGTTCTTTATCTTTTATATATAAATAAATGGTACATTAAAGTAAAACTCTCTTGGTCAAAAACAAATATTCTTTCCGATAAAGGAATTTATATAATAACTAGTATATTTGCCCTATAGGAAAAAAAAGTTGGCAGTCATTTTTGTGAATTTTATTTTGAAAAATAATATGAACACCAATAATTTGTACAAACAAATTTACACAAATATATGTGTCAAATTATTAACTATTAAAATTTTAATTGTAGGCTCATCAAAATTCACCGATCCCTTATAAAATTTAACCATATCAATTTGTACATATTTATTGTTCAAGTAAGTATAATAAAAAAATATTGAGGCAGTGGGTGGTAAGGGAAATAAGTCAAGCTTTGTTTGTGGTGGGGGAAAAGGCCGTTTGAAATATTTCTTGCTTTTTCTGCATGCACCACAGCCTGTTTTTGTTGCATGTTACTTTGTATATCATTACATACACCATTGTGTATAAATATATATATAATATTATTACAAAGAAGATTTCTATCTAAAATTCACAGTTATGTATATTCATAATAAGGGTAGTCTGCAAAACATTGAAAATATTAAAAAAGGCATGCCAACGCATTCTACATTGATAATTTGCAATAATTATGAGATTTAATGTCCAATAATCTTTGTCCTCATGATTTAGCCAGTGATTTAATTAATTTGCCAAGAAAAAAAATGTGAGTGATGAATAAGATGTCAATATGAAACATAACTAACTGCCAAACCCTGTTAACACTAAAAAGTGTTTGTGTCAACATATGAGGTACTTTAAAAAGCATAATTTATTTTTTTATTTATTCAGTTGACAATGCAAAAGTGTTTTGTTTTATGCCTAAACATGTTCTACCAACTTTCACAACTTTTAATATTTTAATCAAAGTGTTAAATATTTTCATCGCCCCAGAATATAAAAATAGGATAATGGAAATATTAAAGATATTGATTAGGTCATATGAGTGTGTAGCTATATGTTCATTTATATACTTCAACTTATTATGATATTAAAATACTATTTTTCATTCTAAAATTGGCTATACATTCTGATCTTTAAATCAAATAAATAAATATTAAAATTTAAATTAGAGCTAATTTATTTGATTTTTGTTAATATAAGTGTTATACCTCTTCTAGTTTATGACAAAATTAAAACCTTTTATCATGCACAATATATTTACATTTAAATTTTTTTATAAATTATATTAATTTAAAATTGAATATGTTATCTTTTAACTTAAAAAGTCAAAATGTATATTTAATTTTGAAATAAAATGAATTAATATTAAAGAACAATATTTCCATTAACACTTGTAGTGTGTTCGCCACACAATCAATAATGTTTGTATGATTAATGGAGATTCTAATTCGTATGATCCTTTCTTTGGCTGTACCAATGTATAATTCTATTTCCTGTTATATATATTAAAAAATTAATAAGTGTCTATTTTTTAATTTTTTTAATAAGAAAAATCTAAAATCCTATTTGAGATAAATGAATCCTTAGTGAGTTAAAACATATATGATAAGCTACAGAGAAACAGAACCCCTTTCACATATCAAAACATGTTGAGTTTGATCAAAACTGATTTATTTATTTTTTTGGTAATAAATGAGAAGGGTTTTTATGAAGCCTTATTTGGGCTCATTATTATGAAAACGGACTTATTAATTTGTAAACTTGTATAAATAGGAAAGAACAATTCCACAATGTAATACTACAAGAAAGAACAATAACAAAAATAACCATATTGTGAAATAAGTTTATTAAGACTTCAGAAAAAAATACACTGTTTGAATATTAATGTCCTTATATGTATGTATAATTGTATACATACATATTCATGGTCTTAAATATACCGATTGATTAATGTGACAAAAACTCAAAAAGCTGAGGAAACAACAGCGTTTTATCAAGATGTTCAACTCTGCTACCATCCTACAGGTCTGGATCTTCTTAAAAAGAGTTGCAAACCCAAATAAAAATTAAATCTTCAAAAATAAATATGGGTGAAATTTAATATTATCTTTCCAATAATACAATCTGTGCAAGATTTGGTTGAAGTCAAAGCTTAGTTACAATCATATCAAAAGACATTAATTATTAGAACAAAATTACATGAGAGAGAGAGAGAGAGAGAGAAGAAGTTAATTAACCTTTTCGTTAACTAGCATCATAGTCATATGTGTGTGTGTCCTCAGTTCACATGAATTTACACCATAACACATCTTCATTCAACATGAATTAACAACATAATTATGTATTAATCCTCACCCATTCACATGAATTAGCACCATAAGAATCCCATCATAACCAATTAAAATGTATGTTTTATGCAGAAAGTTCTATGAACATATCTCTTCACCTCACCCTTCAATTCATTGGACCTCAACATTCCAACCTAATAAATTAAAGATGCACCAAAACCATAAGTTATATCTTTGAAAACTGAAATCTAAAGAAGCATTAACAAGTATTCTTTAAGATATGCATCCCTACACTAATTATACAAATCAATTATAGTTATTAAATTAATACATTGAATCCACCTAACAAATTAAAAAGATTGAAATGTTCAAAATTATAGTACTCCAATAACACAAATATTCACAAATGTTCAAAATTATAGTTCACACACACCACACACACACACAAAAGGGAGGGAGGTGTCGCGGGGTGACAGATAGAGCGTGAGCACGCAAGGCATCCAGCATCGCCATCCTCCTCCTCCTCGTCGTATATATATGTGCAAGATATGACCATGTGTGCTCACTCTCTTCTGTCACCTCCCTTGGTTGCCTGCCGACCCGCGCTCTGCAACATAGCATTATCAATATATCAAACACACACACACACACACTCACTCACAAACACAGTACACAAGCACGCGTGTGTACCTAGCTGATTAACTCTGTAATTTTTTCGTAATACTCGATTCATTTTAAAATTAGAGTTACATTTCATTGCATACAAATAAGTCGATAAAATCTTATAACTCAAATAATGTTGAAGTAAAATGCATATATCATGGAGAACATAAAAATTACTTTTAATTACAAACTTTTAAACTTTTAATTAATAAATTTATATTACAAATAAAATTATAAGATTCGCAAATAGAGAAATGTATATGTAATTTTAGAATGGAGATCGCGAGTGTGTGTGTATATATATAAACTTCCTAATTAATCAGCGCCTGCACACATATTATGTGTGTGTATAAAACACATATATGGTGGTGTACGCGGAGGGGTGACAGATAGAGAGTGAGCACGCATAGCTTCAAGCATGGAGAAAAACATGCAAGAAAAGCCCATGTGTGCTCACTCTCTTCTGTCACCTCCTTAACTTACCCCCTCCACTCACACTCCCACTCCCACTCCCACTCCTACCCCCATCCCCATCCCCATCCCCATCCCCATCCCCATCTATCTATATATATATATATCAACCAAACAAACAAACTTCATCTTCTTGTTGTTGTTGCAGCAGCAGACAAAACCCTATTTTGGAAATAAAAAAGATAATGTTACATAAGATAGAAACACTACTATAGTACACTGTTTGTGTATATATGTGTGTGTATATATAATGGTAATTGGTAAGTTGTGATTTGGTATGAGAATTGGGAGGTTTGTTATGGGTTTATATAGAGGTAGGCTAGGTGATGAGAGTGAAAGAATGAGATAAAGAAAGGAGGCGGTTCCCCTTCCTTCCATATGCAATGGAATATAATTAAATTAATGATATATCAACAATGTGGCCTTTTTCCTTATCTTTTCTCTTTCATAGCTAGGTCCATGCATCCTCTTTATTTTATTTTGGAATTGGAGATTGTTTCAACTTTTTCTTCTTCCTCTCACAACAACAACAACAATTAAAAAAAAAAAAAGAAATCTACTCTCCGTAGAAGATTAGAGAAAATTTGGCAGGTAATAACAAACAAAAAATGTTGTCTCAATTTCAAGATAATAGATATCTACGATCTACCGCACTTAATTTTATAATTAATTCAGCTGGAAGCGTACAATTGTTTATTAAACATGCATTTGATAAAATTAAAATAAAATACTAGTACTACTAGTCGAAATAATACTATTTTCTGAACTTTATTTTTTTTTGTTATATAAAAGTTTAGGGAGACTTTCCAGTTCAAGCCCAAAACATGCTACCGACTTCTTTTTTTTTTCTTTTTCCGAACTTTTATTTCATAAAATTAGCCTTTTTCCCCTTGCAATATAATTAGATATTTTAAGTTAAAAAAATAGTATTATTAGTAGAACGGAAAGAACTATATATAAAACATTTAGCAACAGTTTAATAAAATTTTCTTTTAACAACACTTATTATTTTGATGGTATAATTTTACTTCTGTATATATATACTTATATATATTGCTATCATCAAGTTCGTTACGAGCTAGCCTCATTCATTAAATCACACTTATCGATGCACCTCGTAAGTCTAAATCTCTAACCATCCAATTCAAAACTACTCGATCCTTATCTTTCGTTTTAAATGCGCATGCCTTCTATATTTTCAAGACTTTCTATCCAACAGAATGTGTTATCATTAACTGATTTCTATCCAACAGAATTCATAAATACATTTTGAATTTTGAATCGATATGCTTAATTGATGATATAGTGTATTAATTACAATATTCATAAACTTTTTAATTTTTATATTACCATACAATAATAGAACTAACTAGGCTCCATGGGACACACACTGCGTACAAAATTATATTGAGTTTGAGTAAGAAGTGGTAGTTTATCAAAAAAAATTTGAGAGAAATGGAAACAGATGATGAATTAAGTTTTTAATATTATTAGGTTTTTTCTAAATTTTTTGTGACACAAATTCACCAATAATTATTCATCTATTTTTATTATTATTTATCTATGACATTGATCTCATTAATTATTTAACTACATGCTATACTCATAGAATTTTGAAGAAAAAAAATTCCATGGTACATAAAACGAAAAGTAAACTTAAATGTGAGAATCTTGCTTTTCATCCACATTAGTCATTAGCTTAAGTGTTAATTTCTAAATAATGAGCAATTATCGCATTTATGTAATTATATATTTCAATTCTCTATTTCACCACTCTTAATATAATAGGCATACCAACAACTAGTTTTCATGACTTCATCTTATTCAATTTTTAGAGTGGAATTAAAAAATCTTAATAATTAAAACTTTAAATAAGTGTATATACATGCATGCACACTAGTTTTTACTTATTTCACATGCGAAAAATGTCATCCAATAACTTTTAGCACGAATAAATTCACCATATGTGGTTTGTGATTAAGCAACTAATTGTTCTCAACTTTACCACTCACTAATTAAGTAATGAGGTAGAGCACATTTTTCACTTTCTTTTTCACTTCGGTGGCACCATTACATGAAATAAATTAATCGTTTTGCAATGCATTTGACAAATAGAAGGGAATTTATTCCATTGGGAGAGAATAATGTCTCAATTATCGTTCAAAAAATAGGCACGCACGTACATACACATATACAATTAAATTATCTATTACAACGTATATAATAATTATAATGAGTTTGGACATTTGCTTCACTGACTCCACTCTTTTGTGTATATATTTGAATTCCTAATATACTAAAAGAAAATTTTTACTATGAATTATTTTCCATCAAACTGAAATTTAATTAGGCTATAATAGATTTGAATATTTTCGTAAATATTTAAGGCAAAAGGACCATAAATTTAATTAATATCAGCCGTGTACTCCACTATACGCACACAAATACATACATATATACATATACACACACATATAAATTTTAGTATATATTTATGTTTAGATACACGTATGTATGTACATGTGAACAAGGAATTATAATGGCAGGCCCCTTCTCTTTGGAAAAAGAAAAGATAAAGATAAAGATTTACGGCAACAATTTTTTAATTAATTCACCATTTAAAAATGAACAGCACATTGGTTGGAAGAACCACGCGAAGGTCTTGTATTTCACTAAAGCAGCTTAAAGTATATATGCTTTTTATTAATTAAATACTAACAAAAAATAAAATATAATTTGTAGAGAACATAGAATCATTGACATTGTTTGAAGGACGTCACACCTCCCCCATTGAGTAGTATAATTTGATGCATCTGACTAATTAGATATTATACCTTGCTAGATATATATATAATAATTTTAATTAGTTATTATAATTATATATAATCAAGTGATCTGCTAAAGTACTAGTACTTTCATTGTGCTTGCATCATGAGAATATAAACTAATGAATTTGTTGAACTTGTTAAGCCAATCACTAATTCAGTTTAATTTCTTAATCACTAGGCAACGTTACTAGGTTGTAGGGGACATTGTTAGGCAAATTCTTGGCTGGCAGATACTTTGATTTGATGATACTATGTATTATTTCACGTCGATTGGGTTTTCATTGTTTACAATTATAAAGTTTTTAATTATATCTCACATTATGTGTGTGGTGCATTTTTATTTTCTGTGAAAAATAAGATTTTGAGATTTTGAGACTTGATAGTTCATTTTACTAATTATCGATTATCTCTTTCAAAAAGTGAAGAGATATATATTTCGAACCTTACAAGTTAAGACTAATAAAAAAAAACTTTGCAAGATAATTAATATGTGTATAAGTTTTCAGATAGTAAATATTATAATACATAAGTGATTTCATTTGATTTGAATAAAAGTTATGTGAGTTTATGCGTGAGTTTTTTTAAATGTGTGTGTGACTTTATAATCATCGTTAATGTTGATCTTGATGTTGATAATGTATAAGTGTATTCTTCAAAGTGAACTATACCTCATTTAATTGTCACGCTTCATAAAAAAAGTAAAACTCATGATTGGATAGTGAGAATTGTATGGAGCGTTGAAATTAAATAGTTATATAATTGAAGGTCTAATTAAACGATTATTAAAGGATAATTATGTTGTTCTAATTCTTGGTCATATGATGTCAAGTGGAGGGTGGTAAGCTTAAAATGTAGTAAGAAACAATAATCCCTTTTGGGAAGTGGGAATTTTCTATCATGTTTTGGGACTTTCCCTTTTGGGAGTGGGAGATGAGGGAGTTGCTTACATAATACAGTACATTTGCCATGTGTCAGAAAACTATTGGAATGTGGACTGACTTTTGCTAGGATTTCTAGAAGCTATGTGTCTACACACACACAAAATCTAGACACGTATGTTAGAGGAAAGTATGAATTATAGAACTTGTTACAGGTGATTTGTACGAAAATTAGCCATTGGATGCATGCTCTATCCTTTGGACATTATCAATAGTATTAATCCCATGCTATTATCATTGATAAATTGTTTTCTTTGGGTATGTTTATTTGTATCATTATAAAGTCAATTGGATATTTAGTTTTATTTAAAAAATAATTTTATGTTTATTTTGTCGCAAGAAAATACATTGAATTTATACTATCAAACTCAATTATTATAAGTCTAAATATAACATATATATATATATATTATATCAAATTATGAGTTTTAAAATTAGTGAGTTAGACTTTGAAAAGTCAAATTATAAATAAATTTGGAAGGAGGAAATAATTTGGATGAAAGTAGGTAACCGAGAACAATCTTCACCGAGGTGAATCATTCCTCTACTCATGGAACTTCAAGAGTTTCTTTTAGTCAAGACCTAGTTTCGGTTTTTTTTTTTTTTTTTGGGAATATTTAGCCAACAGAAAAAGGATTAAGAAAAAGGGGTGATGAGAAAATTGGAGAAATAAAAACTTTGCTAATGGTGGTTTAAGAATGATGCCCACTGCGCACTTGGGTAGCACTATTCACCAAGTATGATTGATAAGTAGCATCTTCGTTGGGGGAAAGAAATAGAAAGAAAAGAAGTAAAAGAAAGAGAGTCATCTTCTTTCTTTTTTGTATGGTAGCCCTAATGGCAGGATCAAAAGTCCATATTGATTGCACATTTGCATGTTCTCACATCCCTATCTGTTTTTACTTTCGGCCACTATGCGCGCGCGCGCGCACACACACACATATATATACTTATATCCCTCCCACATTACTCATGGACATGGAGGTCCCCATTCTCCTCCACATGGCTTCCTGGGGTAACACCATTCTGTTGGTTATAGCCCAACCACACCTTTTGCATCTTCCCTTTTTTTCAAAAAATAAAAATAAGTTATAGATATATATATGTATGTATTTATCTCCGAATATTGATTAGCCACCATGTCGATTATTATTCTGATAATTAAGAATCGTATTTTACAGGTATTATTATTATTATTATCTAGTTAGGTCTAATTTTTAACCTTTTTTTTTATCCCTCACATTTTTTTTTGAGTTGTTTCATTCTTTTTTGATTGATAAGTGATCTATTATTTAATTTTTCTTAATTAAAAAACTAAATTTTAAAAAAATACGTGATAACCCTGAGCAGATGATGAAACTCATAACAGCCCATCTCTTTCCGACCATGATGGCCACCTAGTGCTAAATATATATTTTGAAAAATTATTATAACTTAATTGGTCAAGTGACTAATTCAACATTTTTTTTTTCTAAAAAAGTTTAGGTGATGAGCAACTCTCAATAAAGCGCAAGATATATCATCGGCCTTTTTGAGAATTTATAGTGACAAGTACAAATTTCTCACCACGAAAAAAAAATGATTAGTAAAACTGAAACTCTCAATTTAACGAGAACATATGCTGATAGTAAAATTGAAACTCTCAATTCAACGAGAACTTATGCTGAAATTTGCAAAGTAAACCAATCTTCCTCATGTAATTTAACAATTTCATCCATCTTAAAGAGAAAAGCATCTAACTTCCCAACTACGGGGGGAAAATCATACGAAATTTAGCTTGTCATTGACTCAACTTGTACAACTATTTTCAATGAAATTACTAGGGAAGGAAATTACAAGAAAAAAATTCGAGAGATGGGGTCACAATTTTGAAAACATCCACCGAATCATAGTCAACATTTTGGGAGGGGAAAATGAAATTGTTCCTTCAATCTATACAAGTGCAAGAGGACATTCTTCTCTTGAATTTCAAATTGCCAGTGATGTATGTATATTCCTTATTTTTTCTCCAACATAATAACTCATATAAAGACGGTCTGCTTTTTTTGATCATATATCCTATTCTATGCTCCTAAGTACTTCTCAAATTTTAATTGCTCTAAAAAAATAAATTATTGGCATGTGTATTACACATACTAAAAATAAATGTTGGGCTCACTTGGGTCCATCATACTAGGCTACTAGTGAGTTATTACCCAATCTTTATTGTGGACTTTATGCTGGGCTGTGATGGGTGGGCTGATAGAAATATTAGCTTTTTTTGCCCTTGACCATTGCAGCATAACAGCAATGGATGCAAAATTATAACGTGTGCGCCCACACACACATATATATAAAAAATGCTATGTTGTACGAAGGAGTACACCGAATAAGCACATAAGCAAAGTAAAAATTACCTTAAAAAATACACATCTCTTACATTTATGAAGAGATAATGATTTGCTAAATTTTGATTGGTCGATATGCTAAAACTGATACACACTAAGACTCAAGTGAAGCAAGTACCTCATCAGATTAGATCTGCAACATTTGCTGGGAGCTCGTCAATGACAACATTGTAGAACTTCTGGATGTCATACAACATCCTGTCGTCATCACGGGCGACGAAGTTGATGGAGACGCCCTTCCTTCCGAATCTTCCACTACGACCAATGCGATGGAGGTAGTTTTCGGGCTGTGTTGGGAGATCATAGTTAATGACTAGAGAAACTTGTTGCACATCAATTCCACGAGCCAATAGGTCAGTAGTTATGAGTACGCGAGAGGAGCCAGAGCGAAATTCGCGCATGATCACATCTCTTACATTTTGCTCCATGTCTCCATGAGTGGCTGACACCGTATGGTCACGGCTACGCATCTTGTCGGTGAGCCAATCAACTTTGCGTCTAGTGTTTACAAAAATTACGCTCTGTGTAATTGTCAGAGTCTCATAAAGGTCACACAGTGTATCCAGCTTCCATTCTTCCTTTTCCACATTTACATAAAACTGTTTTATACCCTCTAGACTCAGCTCATCGCGCTTCACAAGGATCCTCACCGGCTTGCTCATAAATTTCCGCGTGATCTCAAGAGCTTCAAGTGGCATTGTCGCAGAAAACACACCAATTTGGATATTTGGTGGAAGCAGCTGGAAGATATCGTAAATCTGCAAACAAAATGTTGCTTCACGTTAATGAACCGACCTGGTTATTTAAACTCTCAACTTAATGAGAACGTTTGCTGAGTTTTGCCAGCTGAACTAACCTTATTAAGCTACTGACCTTTTTTCTTTTATTTTTCTGAACTTTATTTCATAATATAAGCCCTTTTCCCCAATATAATTAGATATTTTGAGTTAAAAAAGTATTGTTTGTGGAACGGGAAGAGATATATATAAAACATTTAGCAACACTTTAATAAAAAACAATTTAACAACACTTATTACTTTGATTGCATAATTTTACTTATATATATTTTCGCTATCATCAAGTTAATAACATTAACTCCCAAAGAAATCCAATTGTTGCGGAATTAAATCAGAAATTAAAATCAGTTGTATGCAGAAGGTACACCTGATCCTTAAACCCTCGAGAAAGCATTTCATCGGCCTCATCCAACACAAACATCTTTATGTAATTAGCAGGAAGAGATTGTCTTCTTAGCATGTCATAAACACGACCAGGGGTGCCAACCACAACATGGACCCCAGCAGCGAGGATACGTTGATCTTCACGAACACTGGTCCCACCAACACAAGCATGAACCTAAGAGGTCAGGCAATCAAAACTCGTGGAGTGAGAATTAGGTTAGTTGTAGTAGAGATTTTGTCGATCAAAAAACAAAACAAAACAAAAAACCAAACGCGAGCATGAACCTTAACATTCAAATAATCTCCAAGGGCTCTCATGACCTTCTCAATCTGTTGTGCAAGTTCTCTGGTCGGTCCAAGAACCAGAGCTTGACATTCGACAAAATCATAGTTCAGCTGTTGCAAGATTCCAGAACAAAAAGTAGCCGTTTTACCGGTACCAGATTGTGCTTGCTGAATTACATCAAGACCTTTGCAGAATGGCACAATACCCCTTTGTTGAATAGCAGATGGCTTTTCAAAACCTTCACACATAAACAACAGTAAGTATTGTCAAGCCTTAGCTACCAAATTTAAAGCACCACTTTGTTAAGCTTAGAGGCATTCTAAATTTACAAGGTTCATGGATAGACAAAGTTAAGAAAATGGAAGCAGAGAAAGATGCACAATTCTTTGAAAAAAACAATGTATATGTATGTATGTATAAGTTTTACCATATGCATAAATGCCTCTCAAAAGGTTCTCATTCAGATTCATGCTATCGAAACTGTCGTAGACCTCATCATATGTAGTGAAAAAATCGTTTCCACTCTCAGAAAGCCTGTCTCGTCCATCAAAAGGATGTCAGAAGAACACCACCAGTAATTGAAATCTCATAAACACATTGTACCTGTTTATTTCAGCTTAAAATTATAAGATTTTAGATTTCAACAATGTAATTTATATTGTTAAAATCTAGAATCTCATAATTTGGGTATTGTAGGCTAGCAATGTCAACATTACTACATGAACACACAGAGAAACTTACACTTCATTCATTCTGCTGTCAAATTGATGAGCACTAAATTGTGCTCCGTCACCTAATCCTGCCATTTGACTACAACAAACAAATAATGACCAATTAATGATAACCACCAGAAATGTGAGAATTTCAATTACTTCAAAGCCACTTACAAAATCTCAAATATAATGAACTCCATATAAATTTTAACTTAAATTTTAGAAATTCTAAATTCTTGTAATATAAATTACACTATCAAAATTTAGAATTTCAAAAGTTTAAGCCAAAACGTCACAACAGGAAGACTAGTTTTATTTTTGGCTTGATGGGAAAGCACAAGTGTGTAATGCTCAGCAAGATTTACTTGAAAATGCCAATCTTATTCTGATTATCTCGAAAAATAATCAAGATCCTTCATAATTTCCACATGATTAGGCATTATAACCGTTGATTTAAACAAAACTGATATTGTGGAAAGTAAGTTACTCAAATTTTTGGATGAAAAATACAGAACATATAGGTATTGAGTTTATGTAACCACAGAAAACGTACTGATATTTTCTATTGAACGATTACTGAAACATAATCAAAAATCACAATCCCAACAAATTATCACAACGAAATAAACAACAAAAATGTCAAGGAAATTTAACGGAATCGACAATGTAATATTGAATACAGACCAAATAATGAGAACCAAGAAATTAATGCAACCCAAAACTATGAGATCACATAGCATAACAAGTAATAAAATTGCATGCATGCATTGAAAGATATGTGTGAGTACACACACACATACACACACACATATGTGTATATATTGATTATTAAAGATTAATCGAAAGAATATTGTAGAGTTTCTCACCCGGATCAATATTATCTTTCTTCTTTAGATGAAAATAAAAATAATTAAAAGAACTTTCCTTTTCGTTTTGAGAAGAACTCTCTGCTCGGATCTGAGAAAAACAGAAGTGATGGAGATCTCGAAAACTACCACCGTAGGAATTAAAAGAAAGAGATATCTCAGCAAATTAATTTTCACCTATTTAATATTTATATTTATAATAATTTAATTGTGGAAAAATAAAACTTTTATAAGGAAGCCTTCCGTTTCCTAATAAAAATTGACGTTAATATTGTTAGCTAGATAAACACATTACTGACGTAATAGTTATATAATTATCTATATATTATTAAGAAATTGGACTCTAGAATAATTTTTCATAAATTTGCGTCAGAAAAAAAAAATTGGTCTCAAAATACCACGTTCACCTCCGCAACCTTCCAGAATTTCGTTGCATTCCAAAAAAAAATTACACATTGCATGTGCCTAATATATTAGTAATAATTACATGCTTATATATCATCCGTCACAAAATAAAATTGTTATTTAATTTTAAGTTGCCAATTAAAAATTAATTTTTGTCCAAGATTACTCTGTTAGATTGCTCACCATTCTAAATATTTCAATTAATTACTACAGACTTTCTATTATGAATTTTTACATTCTCCATGAACAAAGAAAAAAGATCATCGTCTTGTGCTAAAATTTTCCTAGTGTCCAACCTCCTAATTGTTTTCAACAATTTAGCCATATATTATTACTCTACGTCACTATTTTTATTATTACCACTATCATCATCATCATCAAATTATTATTATTATTATTATTATTATTATTATTTTTATTACCACTATCATCATCATCATCAAATTATTATTATTATTATTATTATTATTATTATTATTATTATTATTATTATTATTATTATTA
>CM025786.1:61163925-61185056 GCA_014636745.2 Centella asiatica
TATTATTATTATTATTATTATTATTATTATTATTATTATTATTATTAATGATCTTTATATTTACCAACAAGCAAATACAATATTAAGTATATAATTATAATTTAAAATTAATTTTAAAAATCGTCAAGGTTGAAATATATATTTAATTTTAAAACAAAAAATATAATCACACATAATTATTTTCGAAAACACCCTCCACACCAAAAAAAATAAATAAACAAAGACACAAAAAAAAGTGAAAAGGAGTATCCTAGCGAGTAACGACCAAACCCATATACATTCCTCAATAATTTTTATTGTAAGAAGTAAAAAATTGAAACTTTAAAAGATATTTCTACATGAGAATTTTTAAATAGAGAATATGTTAAAAGATTTGAAAAATTAATCTCTATATCAAAAGATTTATTATTCAAATCTCTCTAATTTGTATAGTATTAATACTTGTGTAATTTTAAAAAATAGAGATTTTAAAATATATGAAAAAGTATAATTTAATATGTAAAATATAAAATTTGTTAAGTGATATTGGTCTGAATGGCCATGTTCTCTAAATTTATACTCCACGTGAATCATCTTAGATCATTTGCACCAGATTTCCTAAAATCAAATTTGTCTGTATTTTAGTAAATGAAGTTAAGGAATTAGACAAAAATTTTACTCCAATAAATTGCTTATAATAGAGTCATTTGTATTTTAGGAGAAGGAATTTAACGGTGATTCCATATCTATAAAGAACTACTATTCACATATCTTTCCTTGACAAAGTATTAGATATTTATTTGGACCTCATATACTGTATTATAATGTGTGTATATATATATATGTGTGTGTGTGTGTGATTATGACTTATATTTATAATATATATATATATATATATATATATATATATATATATATAAATACATATTATATATAATTATAACATATATTTATATATAATTGTATTTAATATGTTATTTTATGATTTGATACTTTTTAAAAATAATTATATAATATATTAAGTAATTTTATTATTTTACGTAATATATATAAAGTAAAATATAAGTATATATAATATAATTTTATATACTATAATATTATATTATACAAGATTTAAATACATCCTAATTAATATGTTATAAAATAATTATATAATATAATATATAATAATCCAAACGTAATTGTATAACTTTTAATTATAAGCAATTTTATTAACGAACTAAAATAATATAACAAGAAATTATAGAAAATATATAATCATCTTTGTATAGTTGATTTGGGAATGCCAGTTAAGGACGTATGTATATAGTGTTATTTATATATAAAATAGGGAATGAATTCTGCTGCAATTGGCCTTAAACCCAATATTTAGGCGACCCGAAACGCCGCCGTCAGCACACCAAACAATTACCAACGACGCCGTTTCATGTAAAAGGAACCGAAGCAGCATCCCCAATCGGACGAGTGACATTTATAACTTTCGGCCTCTGTACAAGAACCTTTTCACACTCCTTTCCAACTTGTGTTTCTCAACTCCGCGGCGTAGATCCGAGGAGTTTGAGAAAAACCCTAACATTAAAACCCAAAATCTGCCATACCATCTCCTTTTTTCACCTCACCACATCAAGAACTTCTCACTGATTTCAGTAAGTTACTTGAAATGATGCTTCTTTTGTGCGTTTTTATCTGTTTTATTGGTAGCTTTTGTAGTTAAATTACCTGATTTGTAGTGATTTTGCGAATCTTTTGCTACTAAAATATCATAAAGTTGATTGATTTAATCTGGGGTTGTTTGGTTGAAGTTCTTGCGAGTTATGTTATTCAATCCAAAACGAAATATAATCTATATAGTTTGATTTTTTAGCTTGTTACCGGTAAAGTTTATTTTTTGACTGCAATGATATTAGATATATAAATTTATGTCTTATGTTTCATATATGTAGTTAATACATTGCAAGGGTGGAGGGTTAGAATGTTTTGCTGGATTTTATCTGTATCGGCCAGTTGTCTGTCAAATGACCTTTGTATGTGTATATTAGCAATTTCCATATGAAGTGCGTGCGTAATAAGGTATTTTCTTGAATAGTGAATTTTTTTGAAGAGGAAAAATATGAAACTTCAAAGTTTTTGGTAGAATTGAAATGAACGGATACTTATGTCTGAGTGAAAGGGAGGAAAAGTTTTTCATTTGTTAGTAGGCTTCTTTGCTTTCACTTGTTTCAAAAAAGTTTGTATTAGTAGGCTTCTTTGCTTTCACTTGTTTCAAAAAAGTAGTTATTTGCTTAGGTGGTACAGTTCTCATGTCAACGGACATGGCTTTTGGTCTTTGCTTACTGTCATTTAACCATGATGGAAAGAAATTGTGGGATTCATTTGTATCCCGTGATTGAGAGTTGAAATGTTTAGGGAGTGACACGATGATGCTCCTGGTGTCAATGCAAATGGCTAGCTTAGTGGTACTTCTTCCTTTACTTTCTGCCTGTGGAGGTGGATAACCAGACATCATGAACGTATATTGACGAATCTTCAGTGTACTGTACATGACACAATTATAGTTGCAACAATAGCAAATTTTACTAACCGGCAACCGTCCTACCTTAACCACCTAGTGGATCTAAGTGGATTATTTTCACACAAAGGATTAATTTTTCCAACGTTTCATCTTTATCTTCTTTTCTAGGTTACTTCTCCTTCTGCTATATGCCTATATTTAATTTTCTAAGATATCACTCTTTTTTTGTATAATTTGTTTTTACTACATTTTACTGTGCAATGTTAAAACGTTTCACATTTGGCAATTTTTGGGGGTAAAATGTTTCCTTTAATCTTTATTAATTTTTATTAACATCTTTTATTGCCATGCGTGAATACTTATTTGTAGAGAGATTTTTGTGCCTTTTGTTATGAATTAAATATATCTCTTTTACTTGCAACAGTCATGGCTGGCTCTGCACCAGAAGGTTCTCAATTCGATGCACGTCAATTTGATGCAAAAATGACTGAGCTGTAAGTTTTTGGTAACCCAGTTTACAGTTTATTGCATGCAGCTGCTCACATGTAGATTTTTCTTTTACTTCTATTTCTACACACTAACGTAATAATAGCTTCCTTAGTTTATAATGATGGTAAATTCAGGATAAGTATATTGTACTTCTACCTTTGTGGTGAAAGTATGTCTTTATTTTGATGAATTTATTTGACCAGGCTTGGTGCTGATGGAGAAGAGTTCTTCACATCATATGACGAAGTTTATGACAGTTTTGATGCCATGGGATTGCAAGAAAATCTTCTGAGAGGCATCTATGCTTATGGTAGAGAAGATTTTGACCCTCTTTTACTTTATACTATATGTCAAAGATCTCCTTAACTCTGTTTATTTACTCGGAGTATCTGCTAATTGCAGTATACATTTATTTTCCTGACTACTTGATGGTATATGCACCTAATAATTTACCTATCCTTATGACCACGTGATTGATTGATGTAACTTTATTTCTGTTTCATCTTGAGTTGCTTTAAGGATAACCTATCAGTCTCTTGTTCTTCCTATAGATCTTAGTAATCAATCTATTGTCTGAACATCATATTTTTGTACCGTAAGTGCTTTTCAAACATTTTCCCGGAATCAAAACATGGGTTTTGTAATTTGTATTTCTTTTGGAATAAAGGTTTTGAGAAGCCCTCTGCAATTCAACAACGAGGGATTGTTCCATTCTGCAAGGGACTTGATGTTATTCAACAGGCTCAATCTGGTACTGGAAAGACAGCAACTTTCTGCTCTGGAATTTTGCAGCAGCTTGATTATGGTATAGTTGAATGTCAAGCATTGGTCCTAGCACCCACGCGTGAGCTAGCACAGCAGATCGAGAAGGTTATGCGGGCACTCGGTGACTATCTTGGTGTGAAGGTTCATGCTTGTGTTGGAGGAACTAGTGTCCGTGAAGATCAGCGAATTCTGTCTAGCGGTGTTCATGTCGTTGTTGGTACCCCTGGCCGTGTGTTTGACATGTTGCGCAGGCAGTCACTTCGTCCAGATTACATTAAGATGTTTGTACTGGATGAAGCGGATGAAATGCTTTCAAGAGGTTTCAAGGATCAGGTATGTCTATATTAACCAGAGTTGTCTATGTATGGAATTTAAATTCAATCTCAGAAAAAGAAGTTGGAATTATAATTGGTGTTTAATTGGGTTAAGATGCATGCCTCGTATCTCAGATTATCTAGCTGATAAATATAAGATTATAAGCAATGTTCTATTGGCATTTTGTCTTTTATTTAATTTATTTATGCTTTTATAATTTTATTGTCAAAGTTTAAACTCTAAGGGTGTGCTTCGCGATAGTGAATTTGGAAATTTCACCTATCAGAGGATTCATCTTCTCTAACACCCAACATTTTCTTGTCAGATCTATGACATTTTCCAGTTGCTACCACCCAAAATTCAAGTTGGGGTTTTTTCTGCCACCATGCCTCCTGAGGCTCTTGAGATCACAAGGAAATTTATGAATAAACCTGTGAGGATTCTTGTGAAACGTGATGAGCTTACTCTCGAGGGTATCAAGCAGTTTTATGTTAATGTTGACAAGGAGGAATGGAAACTTGAAACATTGTGTGATCTGTATGAGACATTGGCCATCACACAAAGTGTCATATTTGTGAATACAAGGCGAAAGGTTGATTGGCTCACTGACAAAATGCGCAGCCGTGACCACACAGTCTCTGCCACCCATGGGGACATGGATCAAAACACCAGAGACATCATCATGCGGGAATTTCGTTCCGGTTCCTCTCGGGTGCTCATCACCACTGATCTCTTGGCCCGTGGTATTGATGTCCAGCAAGTGTCTCTTGTGATTAACTATGACCTCCCAACTCAACCTGAGAACTACCTCCATAGGATTGGACGTAGTGGGCGTTTCGGGAGAAAGGGTGTTGCCATCAACTTCGTCACCAAGGATGATGACAGGATGCTGTTTGACATACAGAAGTTCTATAATGTAGTAGTCGAGGAGCTGCCTGCCAATGTTGCGGATCTTCTTTAGAGTGGTTTTGATGTGATGAGATATATGTTTGTGATCTAAAAGTTACACTTGTGTTCTTGCCTTTACAGCTTCACCAGTCAAACATGTATTGGACATACAACTGGGATATTTGAGTCCCATCCATTGCAATGGGGATTACTCTTGCCTTGATTGGTTGTAATTTGATCATTGTTGCAAATTTTGTTGGTTTTCCTTGTATTGTAAGTTTTCAATACAACTTGCAAAATGGATGTTCAAACCAATGTCATTGAACTCCTTTGGTTGACTTATAATTTGTTCTATGCAAAAGGGTATTATCTTTATATTGCAGTTTTGCTATATTATTTCTACTTGTGAAGTTCCTCTTAGTGTTTGCAAACATTTTTAACATGCATTTGCAATTTATTTATTTTCTTAAACTTGAGTTTCACAATTTCTACATTGTGTTGGTCACTATAAGAGGATATCTTTGTTTTATTCCTATTATAACCTTTTTCTTTTCTTTTTTTTGGGATTATATTTCTGTTAAGGAGATTGCTGGTAAGAATAATTGCTCCTATTTCATGTACAATGATTATTAAATATTAAGTATTCCACTGAATGAGAGATGCATTTTCCTCACAACTGGAGGAGAATATGATATGGTGGTTGGTGTTTGTTGGACTTTGTAAAGACCAGAAAACACAATAATTTGTATTCTCATGATATTGGTAGAATGGTAGCTGCCAATGCATCTTCTTTTTATCTGCTGTGGGATGTTTTTCAACTTATCATTGTTAAGTACTTCATCGCTCTTATTTCTTCAGTTTTTTTTAAAGCACTCTATAATTTTTAATATAATTTATTTTATATATTTTAATCGTACAAATAGAAATAAAATGAAAAAAATAAATCGATTTATCAAGCTTCAAAGGCAATACAAAACACATGGCTTTATGATTCGGAAAACTATTAGACTCAACCATTTATGATATCTCAAATTCCATTTATTAAGATATATATGAATTGTATAATATTTTAATAATATAATTGTTGAGTAACACTATTTATATTTTAGTAGAATACTATATTGTAGATACAATACATTTAAGCTGCACGTCAGTATATTAATGTATGAACGAGAATTCAAAAGTTATTTCGTAAGTACTGCGTCCTTCTTTGATTTAGTACGTCCTTCTTCTTTATTTTGTACGTCATTCTTCTTAATTTTATTTTTTTGCCTTTAAAATTATAAATATCACCTAAAATTTAAAAACTAACAAATTTTAAAACATACTATAATTTAAATTCAAAATACCTTAACAAATAATATAACTTTCATTTTTAACCTTCAGTATAACAACTATTTGAATACTCATCTCAAATGGTCAAGAAAAAGAAATATTTTAATTTCTCCCCATGATTATTATTCCTTAGCATTTTCTATTTTATTATGAAAAACAATACTTTTCATTATTTTCTTATTCCCAAAAAAAATTATAATACCAAAATTAGTATTAAGTACATATCCAAAATTTTCATATCGTTGTATATTAATAAGACTCTAAAAGTAAATCCTCTAAATTAATTAATTCAAAGTTAAATAAAAAAAATTTACTTCTTAATTTCACAAAATAATAACATTGACTTAATTTTAATACATTCAATCACAAGCCATTGAAAAAAACATAATATTAATTTTTTAAAGACCTTCTAATCACTATATATTACTTGAAATTAGAATTATAAAAATAATAAATTTATCCATTTGTATAAAATTAAGAATTTAAACAAATAGAGACAACTATAATGAATTAATATGTCATAAATGAACAAAATAAAATTTCATTCAAAGATAAATATTATTAAATTTACATTATATAAATATATTTACAACTTAAAAAAAATTTGGTTGTTATGCACTAGTCTAAATTATAACAAAAATGTACTACGGTAGGCGCATATACTTTTTGGAGTATACATATATGATATACGCATTAAAAGTAACGGCTCTCTGGAAAAATAATGTTGAGTATTACAAGTATTTATTCTCAAAATATCTTGAACTTACATGATATCTGTATATTGATTGCTCAAGACGCCCCATAATCAATACTTAAAATATGCATGTAAATAAATCAGGCTTTCATATCAAAATTGGCAATTTCAAAGAATTTTAATACGCATAAAAAAAGAATTTTCCATGTTCTACCAAAAACAATTACATCTGATTTATATATATTGCGTTATGAATTTAGATTATAATATTCGTATTGACCGGGTCGATTATGTGTCCTGTGTTGGTTTTCTTGTACCCAATAACTGCAAACATGATATCCTACTGAATTAATTAGAAAATATTGTCCCCATTCAATTCTAAATTTAAAAAAGAAAAGAAAAAGGGGGGAAAAATAAAATAAATGGAAAAAAAATCCTAATAAATTCCAAAGAAAAACGATGGAAGCCAAGTTGACTAGACTGCTTCTTGTCCTCTGATATCTCTGGCAATTTGGCCTCAAGTCCACAATATTATTCATTCTCTTTTTCTCTCTCATGCCCATTCAAAATAAAGAACCAAGACTCCCAAGTGCTTTCACAAAAAAAAAATAAAAATCCAAGACCCCCAAGTCTTTGTCTTGAAAAATCATGGGTGATTACAGCTCAAATTCATATGATGATGGAGGGATGCAGATGGAGAGATACTATGGATCCAGAAGAACCTCATCAAACCCACATGATTTCAGGTCTTACAGTGCTTCTTCATATGCTTATTCTTATCCACCACCACCTCCACCAATTAGGAAGGAGATGAAGCTGAAAAAGGGGAAAAGTGTAAGTGGTTCTTCAAAATCTTGGGGTTTCACTGATCCTGAGTTTCAGAGGAAAAAAAGGGTTGCTAGCTATAAAGTTTATTCTGTTGAAGGAAAGGTCAAAGGCTCTTTCAGCAAGAGTTTCAGGTGGCTTAAAGGTAGATACACCAGGATGGTCCATGGATGGTTTTGATTTTTATAGTGTTCTTGTTTTGTTTTTTTTGGGTTTTGCCCTCATATTTTACTTGTTTGATAAAAGGTAATAATTTTCCTTTTTATGGGGTTTCATGATATTTCATCATGTGGGTTTTCCTCTATATGAACAAACTTCTTTATGTAACTTTGGTGGTTAATTTTTTTCCTTTTTTGTTTAACCTTTTGATTCATTTTTGGGGTTTAATTATATCTCAATGCACACAGGGCCCCTAAAGCCTAAGTTCATGTTTGTGTGATGGTATGTTTCTATGGAGAAGAGAATTTCATATGGTTTAAAAAGCATGTACAAGCAGTCTACTGCTAGTCATTAGCTGTTGACTAATAAATTTTCTTGATTCAAAGCATTGTGCTTTGCAGATCCTAGCCAATTTTTTCTTCTTCTTTTGGTCTTTGGAGTTGGTTTTAACTTCAAAATCATGTTTCTACTAGTCTAAAATTGAATAATTTGTTAGATGAATGTCATTATTAGTGCCTCTGAGGCTCTGTTGGCCGTTCAATTTGCCAACATATACACTCCTTTCTTGTTTTAATTTGATGACAGACACACTCCTTTGATGCTTTTAGTGTTGTATGACAAAACTCTTTCCTATCTTTCAAGGTTGTGCTTTTATTTCATGAAGAAGGCTTTTAGATGATAAAAGAACAAGTCATGTGGCAAAAAGACGAGGGAACGGTTTGTTTGGACTTAAAAGTTTAAGTTTTTGACTTAAATTTTAAAATTTAAAATTTTTATAGTGTAATTTATATTATGAGAATATAAAATTTTTAAAATTTAAACCGAAATAAATATAATAAGAAAGCTAAAATTCATTTGGAAATAGTTCAAGTCGCAATTCAAGTATTTGTGCTAGATTTTGCATTGTGCCTTGTGTTTTCTAAACTAAGAGAGCTATTTTGCCATTACTCCTTTGTTAGGTCATTTACAATGAACTAAGAGACTCTCTATTCTACATACTTGAATATTATTTTTTTCTACTTTTACAAATTTTTTATTTATTAAATTTATACCAGATTCTCTATTTTAATTTATACTACAATAAAATAACTATATTTCAAAATTTTTATTTTTCATTATCTATATTATTTTCCTCAATTATACAACAAGCGCGTACACAATTTTTGTTCTTGTGTAATAATATTGTGAGAAACAACAGATAACAAATTTTATTTTATTGAGTTTTATTGACAATTGTTTTAAATAATTTTATAACTATAAATAATTAGAAGTTCAATATTATTTCTTATAGCAACATTAAATACTGCGTACTAGTATTGCAAAATATAGAGGAATAATCTAGTCAAATCACCAAACTAATTAATTAGCACAAAAATCCTACTTCAATTATTGCTGAAAATTGCAAAAAAAAGTGTGGAAAATAGCTTTTGTGTAGAATAAAAAACTATTATCTATTTGATGTGTTATGAACAGTAAAACACTAGAATTCCAGAATTACTGCTCATACTCACAATATTGAGTTTGAAATACGGTAATTAGTGGAGTTGATTTTTTTCAATATTTCTCTTTGCGAGACTTTAAAAATACAGATGATTGAACTTTTAAAGTAGCAGGTGAGATTGCTAATGCCATTTCCACAACCGTGGCTATAATATTTGTTGTGCTTTTAGACCTCAATTCTACTCAAAACAAGTCCATCTCAAAAACCATTTTTTGGTCTATTAAAAAGTTTGGGTTCAACTCATCTCATATTTGATTTCACCATTTTTCGGATTGGTGATGGATAGAGTTCATGATTTGTGTACCCAATTAAATACATGTTAAATAAGTAACAGGAAAAAAAGAGTTAAATATGGATAAAAAGAATTCTATCAAAGTAAATTGACTGAGAGTGTTCTTTACTGAATGAACTACAGATATTGTTTTAAATTTTTAGTACACATATTTTATATACGCGACACTAGTCAATAGTTAATTTTTAGTTATAAAATATTCAAATTAAAAAAAAAAAAAATCCTCTCAGATGGTTAAGAGGTGGTAACAGTTGAATTGATCAGTTAAGAAAGTAAGAAGAGATTGTCTTGGTCTAAATACATTGGGAGAAACATGTATTGCTTGCTGCTTTTACTCATCAATCCATCGCTGCAAATTATACAGATCTCTTCTTCTTCCCCCATTTGTAAACGAATGAAACTGCCAAAAAAAAAAAAACACGCACACACAATTAAAATTATAAATTTATTACACAATATAAGTTAAAATCTCGAATTTTGGAATTCTCCCATCAAAATGCCCCGATTTTAATTTTTCAGAACGTTATCCTTCTCTAACTCTCCCTCAAGGAGAGTACTCAAATCAGAACGTTACCCCTCTCTAACTCTCCCTCGGGGAGAGTACTCGAACGCCATTTGGAACAGCTGATATGATTTCGCGAAGAAAGCGAGGATGGATGAGGGAGAAGCTCCGTGATTTTTAAGCAAAAAATTTTAAGCAATCCGTTCCACCCTCAAATCAGGATTATTATTATTATTATTATTATTATTATTATTATTATTATTATTATTAAATATAGTATCGTTGAAACAAAATTCCAACCAACTGCATATGGAACATTTTACAAAATTAAAATTTTTAATGATTAGATCAGAAACTGGTCATGGTAAAAGGTGCCCTAAAAACGTCTATCCATCGGCTAAAACGGGCGAAAGCCAGACTAAGTCTCTTATCGTAATCATAAAGATTTTAATTAATCGACCATTTCAGTAAACAGAATTTTAGTTCTCGGATACCTTTTTTTTTTTTTTTTTAAACCATGTGAGTAAATCTCAAAATCATGATATTATTCAATACAGGAAAATTAGCCGGCCATATTAGGCGGCAACATGAAATAATAAAATGAATAAAAGAAAAATAAAAATCACAAAAACTTACTTGAGCCAATCAAACCAGGAGTATCAGAAGAGTGTCCTTTATTTTCTTCATAAATAATATTACAAACTAAAGTATTATACAAAGAGATGAGCAAGAGAATAGAAGAGAAAAGGAAAGAACCAAACTGGCCAAAACCTGCCTACAAAGGAAAAACAAACTCCCTTATATAGATGGGAGAGACCGACCGAAGGAATCAAAAACAGTATAAAAGATAAATAAAACAACCTGCTTTATAAAAGCTGAAATTTTATAAAAGCTACTTTAAAAAAAAGAAAAAGATTCCTGTCCATCCATTATTAAAGTGGAAGACAAGACTTTATAATTTTGTCATCTTCTTTTTTTCTTTATTTGATGAAGACGTCTCGTGAATTTGCTCCTGGATTTGTCCCCTGAGCATTTGTTCTATAGCATAAAATTTATTATGAATATCTTCATAGCTGTCATCATCCGTTGTCTCATTATTCGGGTCTTGAGATTCTTCGAACCCAAAATCATCCTTATCTTGGACTGTATTATGATGTGAAGAGGCTGCTAAAGAGACCATATCCACATCAGAAGAGGAACTTAATTTATCCAGATTTTTCATTAAATCCTTTTTTGCTTCTTTCAGATATGAAGCAATTAAATCTTCCCTGGTCATCTGACCTTTCTGAATCTGTAGCTTCCGAGTAATATGCTGGAAGGGGCTAGGAGATTCTCTTTGTTGTTTAAGAACAATTTGTTCTTGATATTCCAGAACTTTCCCCTTGATTTGATCGATTGTCTCTTGACCCTCCACAATATTTTGGGCATTTTTCTTCAGCATTTTTCTCCAGAATTTTGTATAAAAAACTCTCTTTAAACAGGGTATTAAATTAGGAGTATAACCTACTTCAGGTTCCCATCTTAAAATCCATGGAATCCCAAATTCTGAGAAAAAAATATAATGATGGCATTCCATCAATAAACTTATTATTGTATTCAGCATCTATTAACCGAGGTGAAACTTTAACCCATTCTGAGAATAATCCTTTATAGGGTTCAGGTAGAATTTTTAAATTGGCTGGGCCATAATAAAGCCACCATTGGTATAACCAATTCGGAATTTCCTTTTTAAAAACTTCTGGACAAATTTTAAAGAACCATGTGTGCTTATGAAGTGGGTTCTGATAAAGAAAAGCTTTATTGAAAGTTTCAACATAATCCCAATAATTAAATTTAACCTGAATTTTTAATTCATTATGGAGATATTCCCTCTCCTTTAATGTGCTCATTCCCCAGTCTTCAGCAGATATAATCTGCTTGATAATGACCTTGCTAAAGCTATAAACTTTAGTTTGTTTTCCTGCATAAAAATGGGAAAATTCACAGGATCGTGTGGCCTTCAAAATGTATTCATAATGAGACCTCTGTTTATAAGACGCTGCATTAAATGAAGCAGTGTCAAAGTATCTGTGCAGGATATGCCATGCATTTTCCTTCCATCGAAGGTCTTTGTCATCTAATAGGATTATGACTTCTTTAAGATTATTAATCTCAAAAGTGTCATCCATCTCATCTTCTTCTACAATATTTGCATAAGAAGGAGTAGCCGATTGGCTAGAATTAACCTGTTTATTTTTAAACTCCAAGAATTCCTTGTATAACTGCTCATCTTCTTTGGAATTGATATTTTGGGCTATAAGCCTTTGGTTTGCGTTTTGAATAATAGTTTTTCCTCTGCCACGAGAAGAAGAATCTCCCCTTCCTCTATAAGAGGAATTTCCACAACCACCACTAAAATAGCTCATCCTGTCAAAGGTGGAGAAGAGCTATCAGCTTTGTCCAGAAATATGTTCTGTAAAAACTCTCTAATTAGGAAATCAGGAAGATTATTATCAGTCCCTTTTTTATAAATGATATCAAAATCAAAAGGGGCCAATTGAGCTTGCCACCTAGCAAACATTTGTTTGGAGACATCATGTTTAAAATCTTTATTGAACATATATTTTGCTGCTTGACAATCAGTCTTTATTATAAATTTTTGATTATATAAATCATCTTGAAATTTTAATAAACATTTCAAGATAGCCAAAATTTCTTTGGCGATAGTCACATAATTCTTTTGACTATTAGTCCATTTTCCAGAATGGTATCTAACAAGATATTCTTGTTTATCATGAGGGGAAACTTGTATTAAAATTCCACCATAGCCTATATCAGAAGCATCTGTTTCAACAATTTTTTCCCACTTTGGGTTTGCAATCATCAGACAAGGAAGGTTATTAACCTTATTTTTGATTCTTATGATAGCTTGAGTATGAATTTCACTCCAGGATTTTGGATTCTTTTTTAATCTATCATATAAAATAGATGTATCATAAGCTAAATCCTTAATATAAGGAGAAATATAATTGAGGCTTCCCAAAAATCTTTGGAGCTGAGTTTTGTCAGTAATAATATCTGAAAATTTAGAAGCAAATTCAATACTCCTATTAATAGGAATTATTTTTCCTTTTTCAATATTATGACCTAAAAATCTAATATTAGTTTGAAATAACATCTATGGTTTAGATATAACCAAACCATTTTTTATAATTATCTCTCTAAATATATTTAAATGTTTAAAATGTATTTCAATATTTTTAGAAAATACCAGAACATCATCAATATAAACAATAATAAAATCACTGTAAGGATTAAAAATATCATTCATAATATTTTGAAATTCTAAAGGAGCATTCTTCAGACCAAAAGGTAAAACTTTCCATTCATATTGTCCAAATGGAACATTAAAAGCTGTTTTATATCTATCAGCTTCTTGGATCTGGATTTGCCAATATCCTGATTTCATATCAAATTTAGAAAAAATTAAAGCTTCATTAAGCCTATCTAATAAATCTTTTTTATTAGGAATCGGGTATCTAATCCATTTTAACACTTTATTAAGAGGCTTATTATATAATAATTTAATCTTATCTTGTAATTTAGAATTTTTCAAGCACTCTTCAATATTATTAATATTTATTTCTTGTTTTAGAAATGTAATTTGTTTTTCTTTGTTTATAATCATAGAATCTTTTATTTGATTCAAAACTCTTGTAAGACGTTCTGTTATAAACTTAAACTCTATCTCCTTTTGGTTAAAAGTTCCAATAAACCCTTTTTCAGTTATATTTTTTATAGGAAAAATTTTTCTTAAAAAAGGAGTACCCAAAATAACTTGGTTAGTAATATTTTTAACTAGTAAAAAACTTGTAGGAATACAGGTTTTATTTTTACATATGAAAGCATTGGGAATTTTAAAATTTATATCTAGTTTCTGACCATTAGCAGAACTTAAAGTATGGGTAGTTTTATGAAAATACCTGGTAGGAATTAATCCTTCTTAAATACAATTCAAATCTGCTCCACTATCAACAAGAGCAGTAAATTCTTTATAATAATTATCTTCTATAAGAAGAGATATCTTGATATACCATTTTTGTGAAACTATTAATTCTAAAGTAGATAAGAAATTTTCATTATCCGATTCAGAGTTATAATCTTCTGAAAAATTTATTAAAGGTTGTTTTTCTTTAAATTTTTCTAATTTATATATTCTTCCTTCAAGAATTTTATTATTATTCTTTATAGCCTTAATTTCTTCTTTAAGATTTTGAATCTCATATTTTAAATCTTCATTATTAGTAGGTTTTTTTGATTCTTGTCTTTGTTTTAAAAGTTTTTTAACCTCAGTCATAGTATAAGGTTGCATATTTTTGTTATTAATAGTATTACTACTACTACTATTATTAGAATTATCTTTCTTTTTGATTTGATTTAAAATAGTTGATCTTATTTTTGGATCTGTAATATTTTGTAAGATTTCAATGATATCATCATTAGAAAGTACATTAATCTGTTGGAATTGAGAATAAATATTATAAAAATTCTCTTCTTCTGATTCCGAACTGGAATAATAATTTTTATTTTTAGTACAGGTTAATCCTTCTCTACAAGGGGTACATTCTGAGGATGAAGAAGTATAATCTTCTTCCTTAAGAACTCTCAAATCATCAGAAGTGATATCTTCTGTTTCTGAATCAGACTCAATAAATAATTTATTTAGAGTTTCTTTTAAATCATCCTCTATATTTAAATTATTTATTTTCTTTTTAATCTTAGCCCAACATTTGTTAGCATAATGACCAGTCTTACCACATTTGTGGCATTTAATTTTATCAAGAGGCATTTGTTCTTTTCTCTTTTTTTGAAATTCTCGTTTTTCTTTTCTTCTCTTATATCTTTTATATTTTTTAGGAGAAATATATTTCTCTTTTCCCTTATCATCTTTTTTAAAAAGGATAGAATTATTCTCTACTCCAAATTGACTACAAAATTGACCTAATTGTTTTTTCTCATTTAAATTATGCTTGTTAATTTGTTGATTAAGCTTTATCTCATTACATAAAGCTAAACCTTCTTGTATACAAATTCCCATTAATTTTCCATAAGAATAATTATTATAATCAATATTCAAATCTTCATTTCTAAAAATATTTCTTATTCTTTCAGCGAAAAGAGTTGGTAAACCATCAATAAATTTAAATTTCCAACGAGTACTATTAGCCTCGGGGAGTTGCATAACTCTACTAAGGAAAGTATCTCTATACCATCGAAATGAAGTAAGGGTAGGACATCTAAGATTCTGTAAAAGAGTTCTAATATTATCAGAATTGTCTGAATATCTTCCAGTAAAATGTTCTATTATAGTAACTGTTAAATTATAAATAGAGTTTTCAATTTGAACATTATTTTTCATTTTTAAAGTATTTAATATAGTATGTCTATCCTGTTCAATAAGATAATTATCCCACCAGCCTTTTAATTGCCCTGAAAATCCTGCTATAATCATATTAGTTATAGCCTTTTCATTATTATTATTAGCTTTACATATAGTACTATACATAAGCATTCTATGAATAACATTATTAATTTGTCTTTCAGTACAACCATCTATATTCCATTCATATATTTGATTTCCACTATAAGAATTATTATCAACAAATTCACGTTCTTCTATTAAAACATCTTGAGGGGTAGGTCTAGGATAATAATACATCCTCTGAGTCGGCCTATCAGCAAATTTAGTAAGCTTATTAATCTCTTCATTAATAACTTCTTTATAATTATTATTATGAGTTAGATTATCCTCAAATTCTTCACTTAGAGTATTAATTTTAAGATTTTTAAATTTCTCATCTAAAAGTCTTTCTAGTTCACTTATAGAACTTAACTTAAAATTTTTTATATCTGGAGGAGGTTGCATATTAGGAGTTATCTTTTTACTAGTTGAAGTAAAAGCTATATCTTCTTTATTAGTTCCATCTTTTAAATAATTAATTTGAGAAATTATTTTTTCTACACGCTCATGCAAAGAACTTATTTGTTCACCTAAAACCACTAAATAAATATTAGTAAAGTTTTGCTGTTTTATTATATTATTAATATGTTCAGTAGTAACAGCCAACGTATTATTTTCAAAAATCTTTTGAAAAGCATTATAATACCTTATTTTCTTATCTTTTTCTATCTGAAAAGGATGTATAGGGGAAAAACAGTTTTTATAACCGTTCCATTATAAGGGAGTTTATAATCTCTTTCAATAACAGATATATATTTCTCTAGATATTTAGATATAAACCAAGGAACAAAAGATATTTTCTTGTTTTTTTCTGAAAGATCTTTATAAAATTCTTCTTGAAAATTCTTTTTATCTTCTTTATCAAAATTATCAAAGAACCACTTCCTAAATAATTCCCATCTAGGAAGGTTAAATTCTTTCTGTATAAATTTTCGAGCTGGCGAACCCGGACTAAAATCTATCTTTGGTTGTAAATCCATTAAATAGAAAAATTCATTTCTGAAGCAGTCATCTCTACAGGAACTCTATAAATTCCTTGGACTATATCATCTTCATTAATTTTTAATTCCTCAATTATATTATTTTGGGAAATTTCTGAAATTTTCTCATCTATTTTTTGTGACGTAGAATTCTCTCCTATATGAGATATCGAATGTCGATTAAAAGATTTATCCTCATAATCTATTGGAGATATATGAAAATAAGATGAATTAGATCTAGACAAATTAGATTTAGGTTTCTGTCCTAAATATTTTTTAGTTTGTTCAAAATTTATTAAAAACACTTCCTTCTGGAGTTTGAATAATATTAGTAGGAGTATGTTGACTATTAAGAATAGCCGGAATAGCCTTATCTATAACCCAATTTTTTGGGAATTCTATCTCATCCCATTTAATAGATCTTCTAGTTGATATTTCCGATCTACCAAAATTAGATTCTATTAGAATAGTTTCATTTATAGGTTTATCAACTATTCTACAATGAGGGTTTAAAGTATAAAGAGGTTTATAATATATTCTATAACAGACACATATAACTTCTGTCCCAGGGGCATAATTATAACCATGAGTTTTTACATTTAATGTTAAATCCTCTAAAATATTAACATCTGATAGCGATAACTGTAGATTAGGATAAACATTAAAATAAACTAGACCATTAGCCAAACTAGACTGAATAAGTCCTATAATAGATTTTTTCCAATTTAAATTTCTTCCATCACGCAAATCTGCTATAAAACTTTCAGGTAAACCTTCTAAAGTTAAAGGTTTAAAAGAAACTTGAATTAATCCAATATGAAGAAATTTATATAATCTTCGATATTTATTAATATCATCATAAGATAACAATTTAATCATCATTTCTTCTTTATTTAACGAATTATAATATACTATTATAATATGATATAATACAAATTATAATAGTATATACATTAATATTTTGTATTAATGTATTAATTAATCACTATAATATATGATATTAATGAATTTAATTATGAATAAAATATTACTTTTATATTATATCAATATATAATATTTTAATACAAATGACATATATTTATATATATATATATATATATTTTTTTTTTTTGATATATTTAGTAAAGTAGGATTATAGAATAGTATAGATAACATAAAATAATATTATAATTTTGATAAATGTGAATAGTGACACCATAGATTTAAGTATACACTATTTATGATCATTAAACTAACTTTATAATACGAAAATTGGTGCAACTCATTTCTTCGATACTTTTCATCAAGATTCTCTAAATATAAATAACATGACTGAGTTTAGGAAACTAACGTGAGTGCTCTTATAAAATATGAAATATTGAGAAAATTCAATTAATTAATTGAACTTTAAAATATTTCAATGATTCCAATTGTTTATTGGATGGAGCACAAACTGAGCTTGTAGTCCGGCCAGGTACATCTATCATTTTCCATAATTGGGTTTTAAAAAAATTAAGGTATAACATTTTAATTATTAAATATTACAATATATCTTATAACAGCTTTGCAAGGGTCCAGATTTTCTTCTGCCCACCTAGTGTACATACTTAGTGTTGCTTTTTCCATTTCCTTGATGTATTCTTGTCAAGATTGGTGGATTATGATCTGGCAGCGTGCCACATATAATAATAGCATTACCCAAAACAATGAGGTCAAATTATGTTAATGGAATATCGGACTTCCCAAACAAATATAACTAACTTCCACGCAAAGAATTATATTTGAGTATTCTGATTAAGATTGGATGGTTGATTGAAATTTGTATTTATAAATTATATATAGATACAGAGTTTACTTTTTGAAAATTTCATTAATGTCTAAATAGTGATAAATTTTGGAAATAATAGCTTAATAATAATAAAAAAAAAAATCATGTAATGAAACTCTTTTTGTGGAACAAATTTCATTTCTAAAGAAATGAAATTTGTTTTTGTGGAACGGAGAAATATATAAAAGATCTTGAATTTTAATATTTAAATAGCAACAAACTGTAATACAAACAGAACGAGTAAATTTGTAATCATTAATTTGATTAAAATTATTTTAGTTGACTTGTTATGTATATTTATAATAACTTTTTTTTTCTCGTTACACGTTTAGCTTCACACGCCCACACATAACCACTCACACAGCCTTTGAAATTCATTCGTGCGTTCAGGTCGTTATAATAATTTATATCACAATAATTAGTTGATTGTTGTGATATATGTAATTATATAATTAAACTTAGCGAAAAAAAAAATTATACAATTAAGTGTATTATAATTCTGATTTTGGTTTAGATCAAATTTATTTTGATAAAAGATGTAATTGCAATATTCAATTTTGATTTGAATAATATTTGTTCTTATAAATTATGATGTCATTATAACAATTGATTAGATTATACCTAGCTAGTTGAGTTGTGGCGTGTCGGTCGAGTCAAATATCTAATTAATGCTTGCGCTGAGCGCCCTTATTAAAGTAATATATTGTTATAGATAATTATAAATTGTTGAAACAATATATAGTTATATAGATTGTACTTATCTCCATTTCATAATTGACATAAACTTATTTAATTCCTCTCAACAGATAATGTCAAAGCACTTGCAAGGTAAAGGTTTAATTATACTATTTTCAGTAAAATTAGTTGACATACATCATCTAAAACATTGAAAGAAGTTAAAAAGCAATTATATAATATGGAAGTGAATATACATTGCATATATTTGTTCATACAAACATACTTGTGCTGATATATGTATGCATCAATCTAAAATAAGAAAAACTAGTAGAACTTACAATAATAAAATATTATTTAAGGCTTAGCAAATGCTTCTATTAGATTGAGAGTTCGAGACTTGTCAATCATAAGAAAAACTGGTAGAACTTACAATAATAAAATATCATGTAAGGCTTAGCAAACACTTCTATTAAATGAGAGTTCGAGTCTTGTCAATTATCTTGCTTAGTTGTTAATTTGAAAGTACCACAATAAGTTTTCAAAAGAGGCTTTCTACGGAAAAATAAAGTAAAAATAAAAACTAATTTGTAATGTCACTAAACATAATAAATTTTGATATTAATACTTAAATCTCTGTATAAGATCATTGAATACAATCGGATCTATCAATCAATATTGCTCATATATATGAAGTATGTTTAGGCCAGTAGCTAGGCCTCTTGGCATTTCTTTTCCAAAATATTTTCTTTATAGTGTATCTTTTCGTCTTAGAATCATGGCATAAACTAGGTCTTTTGGGTTTCTTCCTACCTACAACTTATTAGTCCTGGTGTTCCTGCCACTATAAATCTTCCAATCTACTTTTGGATCTAGGGATATAAATGCTGTTGTGCATTCTTCTTAGCGAATCTGTATTTCAGTATCCTTTGATAAAGTGTTTTGTTAATTTCATAATGCGTTTGCACTTTTGCAGTAGTGGGACTTCTTTAACTATGGGTAACATTTGCTTCATATCATGTGCTTCTCTTTTTCCAGTGGTTTTACACAATCGAACTATAAAGAATTGAATATATTGTATGAAAAGTACAAAGACCAAGGTCAGTAATCATTCTTGTTCAAGAATATTCTGTTTCAGTGGTTCTAATTTTTCTCTTTTTATGTTTATAGTTCGAGAATCATAACGTCTTGTTCGCTTATGTGCGGCAGATTTTGAAATCTTGGCATTTCCTTGCAACCAGTTTGGTTGGCAGGAACCTGGAACTAATGAAGAAATTCCGGATACTGTTTTCACTGCATTCAAAGCTGAGTTCCCAATATTTGATAAGGTAATACTGATATCATGCTATGAGCAATGAAGCTTTTTGCAGTTCTGTAATTTTCGTAGATTACACATATGAGTTTGTAGTATCAGTATGAGAGTTTTTCTTCTTTAGCTTATAGTAGCAGTCGAAGGCATAAGAGGTGGCTAGTGTCCACGAGTCTCCTCCTGCTCCTCCATGAGAGGAAATATCCTGTTTTTATTTTAACCAAGATATACTTTTTCTTATGCAATTCATCTAAATTTTAAATCCTTATTCTTTTTTATTAACTTCCAAATTTTCCTTGATCTTTTGGGATGCTTACTTAAATGGAACTGATAATTGGAATGGTATAGATTGAGGTGAATGGGAAGAATACGGCACCTATTTACAAGTTTCTAAAAGCCGAAAAAGGAGGCTTACTGATAGACAGCATAAAATGGAACTTCACAAAGTTTTTGGTAAATAAAGAAGGGAAGGTGATGGAGAGATATGCACCTGCAACGTCTCCACTTAAAGTTGAGGTTTGTTTATTATGTTATCAGTAATCTTCAGATCTGGCCATAGACTACTTCATTTAGCAAAAAAAAAAAAAAAAAAAAAAAAAAAAAA
>CM025786.1:61195056-61242443 GCA_014636745.2 Centella asiatica
TTATTATTATTATTATTATTATTATTATTATTATTATTATTATTATTGTTATTATTATTATTATTATTATTATTATTATTATTGAGTTTCCAAGAGAAAAATGGAAAATTTTCAAATCTCTATAATTAATGCCCTATAACGGATTACAAGGTGAAAATTTCCATTCGGATCTGCTTTCAGTTGCGACTTGTTCTCCGAATTCTGATTTTCTATTTCGTTTCTAACAATAATTTAATAGGGAAAAAAAAAGATTTAACCGGCTTCCACATTAATCAAACAGAACAAATAAATTTATTATGCTCCATAATTACTTTGTTTATAATTGTTATAATTAATTAAATTATGGCGTAACTAATTTAGTTTAGTTATTAATTGATTGATTTTATTGTAAGAGAAATAAATAAGCGATTGATTACTTATATTATACTTTGTATGTAACTGTTACATACTAAATTATAACTATTTAATCTAATATTAACTGTGTATTAAGTGTAATTATTATTATGATTTTCAATATGTTAATTTTTGTTGCAATTTATATTGTGTTAATTATTTTAATACTTTATCTCATATATTTCAATAGATTTCAAGCTGTAATTGAAATCAAATTATTAAATAACGAAGTCAACTTTGCTCTTACAAATGATATTACACTCTTTATAACACCACTTGATACAAGGATGAAAAAATATTAAAACTATAAATATCTTAACAATCATTAATTTCTCCAAATAGCATGTCGTGAATAGATATTATTTTTTTTTATTTGGTGCATGAGAAATGAACGCTTAAAACTCACATATTCATTAATTATTTTATAAGATTTTTTATTACCATGTAATCGATAATTATTGAGCCTACAATTTTTTAAATAAGTCGTACGGAGTATTTTTTTTAAGAAACTCAATAAATAACTACTCCGATTACTGTTTTTTTTAATATAATTATTTTATGTTATTCGCATAATTGGTGTACAGATTCCAGAGATTCTTCTCAATGTCAAAAGAGTACCAATTGGTACCGTAATAAAACGGAGAGGAAAGACAGACGAACAACCAACACTACTCAGGGGACTGTCTACCTATTCTATTACATTTACACACATTACTCTCTCTCTCTCTAAATATATATGTATCTGTACAAGCAAGAGAAAAAGGAAAGGAGGAGTGAGAAGGTGGAAAGATGTGGGAATCCATCTTCCTGACGGTGTTAGGCACTGCCGGTAACAACATCGGCAAGATCCTCCAGAAAAAAGGAACCCTCATTCTTCCTCCTCTCTCCTTCAAGCTCAAGGTTTCTACCAATTTCATCCTTTTTGTATTATTCGCTTTGTGTAATACATGATTTCAATGTTTTTGTTGTGTTTGTATGTGCAAAATTATGTATAGATATAAATGGCATAACAAGTGTATGATGATTTTGTTCTGTTAGGTAGTTACAAAATTCACAAGTACTTATTGGCTGTGAAATGTTTTCGTTTATGTGATTTGGACCTGGATAAGAGAAGTTAGAAGGTAGGAATGGCTTTAGTCCTTCAGAATAAATGATGTAAATTTTTGTAGATGATGTTGATGCTTTTATAAGTTTATACTAATAGTATGTAGTCTGAACGACCCCCTCTGATCCTAAAACAGAGTTACTTTTCAATTTGATCTAGTGCATCTTATATTTTTGAAATCCTAGAATTCAAGTTGTGATACTAATTTATCAAAAATTTAAAATTGCAAAGTTTATCAAAAATTTAAAATTGCAAAGTTTGTATTCACCACTACAATTGAAGTAGTTTAAATGTTGATTTTGTCTCTTGTCTAAATATATTTACATCAATTTTGAATCTTAGGATTCATAACCGAACTAGGACTCTGGTCAGATGTATATCTAATTTTGGAATGCATGGATCCATAATTTCATGTTAAGATGACACAATATGTTAATATGATAAACGTGGTTGATTTGCTTATGAGTCTAGCTTAAAAAGGCGCAAATTATTTTCCACTAAAAGCTTGTATATACATTAACTATAAGAAGAAAAAATTAATCCTCCTGGTAAATTGCATTTTCAATATTGAGTAAAGATGTTTAGCTTTCTGAAGACTTGTTTAATAATATCGACATTTGCAAATTCCCCTTGAGCTGGTGTCTTACTGGTGCTATATCTCTCTTTCATTACAATCATCCACTGAGGCCTTGCAGAGACATCTTCCTCTGATAATTGAAAGTTATTTTCGGAACTTATAAACTTGTTCTGAGTTACTTTTGGGGATTCCATTTTAAACTATTCTGTCACTTCCCGAAAGGAAAAGGAAATAAAAAACACTCGTTTCATTCTGCAAAAGACTTTCATACTTTCACCTCAACTTTGCCAGCCAATTGGCGAAATCCAAAAGTCTAACGTTAATTTAATCAAATTTTATTAATGGAAAAGTCAACGGCATACTTTTTGCTTTTTCGTTCAAGACTAATAGTAAGAGCAAAATGTTCTTTTGTTTGAGGCCTGAGTAAGTAATATAGCTGATAATCTGTTTGGCAGGTGATAAAAGCTTATGCTTTCAACAGAACTTGGGTTATTGGTTTCCTCATGGATGTAGGTGGAGCTATTTTGATGTTACGAGCATTATCTCTTGCCCCCGTAAGTACATGAGCCGCGTATAAAAAATAATATTAACTATATAACATCTTACACCCTATGAAATGTGGCTACTTATTAATATTATTACTTTAGATATATTTTTATTTATCAGTAGTGGATAGCTTGACAATACATGTATGTATGTTTATATTTTTATGTTACTGAAAAGCTAGCCTATGATTAAATCTATGCTGCTAGAGTTGGCCCTTTAAGGGTATTTATGGTGTAATGGTTCATAACAAATACACAATATAAATATATTTTAAGTTGCAGCGTTGTACTTAGGAATTAACACCATGTTCTTATACTCTCATTTTTCTAATTAACACCATGTTCTTATCATCATTCAGAGTTTAAAAAGAACAAAAGTTGTGTCCTTCAAAGTTCTTGATGTAAGTAACATGAAAATTTACATGAGATCACTTAGGATTTCCATTTCTCCTTCATCTTAATTTCTTGGAATATATGAGAATCAAAGGTAGAGACATACATTGGTGAACAAAGTTTGTGTTACTGTCTTCTTTAATGTAGCCAATTTGTATAACCTTAATCAAATTATAAACTGTCATAATATTATTAACTGAAGAGTTTGTGTTGCATACAAAGCAAAGAGATTTTTTTATGTTAATTTCTGCACCACTGTAAAACTCATTGTAACTTGTATAACATCCTCCAGGTTTCTGTTATACAGCCAGTATCTGGTTGTGGACTTGCCATACTTTCTGTATTTTCGCATTTTTATCTGAAGGAGATAATGAATGCTGTTGACTGGGTCGGAGTCACTTTGGCTGGTGTTGGCACCATAGGTAATGTAAGTTTTTTAATGTTTTGATATTTTTGGTTGCAACAGTTTCACCTAATATTTTAGTTAGCCAGTACTAATAATGTCACAGAAATAAATGTTTTCTATTTTTATATTATTTGATATGCTACTCATTGTAGATGAACTACCAAGTGGGAACCTTATTGCTTCAGTTTAATTTATTGATTTACTTAATTTTAATTAGATAATTATGTTATCTATTCATCGATTTTTAATTAGCATTTAAATGTGCATTTACTCTCTCTTTGATTTATTTTGGCCAAACAAATGATTAGTCATACATTTCAGCAGGTTGTGAGAGTTTTCTTTCATTATTGATTTGTCACTGACTAGGCCAGTAGTGATTATGTACATATGCTTATAATTGCCCTTTAATGTGCAGGAGTTGGTGCTGGAGGGGAGGAGCAAGTGACTTCTTCCATCTCAATTTTTAGTTTGCCTTGGCTTGCATTTGTTATTGCATTTATGTTTGTAGGTATCTTAACAATTGTACCACTTAGTTATGTTAACCTGTTTAATGTCTTTAACCAAGTTGCAATGATGCTGCATTGTGTTGGGTATCGGCCTACTCGGCCTCCCGACCAAAGCCAACTCAACACCTCCACTTGACCCGACCTGACCCATCATAACCCATTGTGGGATCATGTTCTCTTTTTTGATAACTTCTTTTCGCGTGCCTCTTTGGATATAGGTCCTTCTCAACGGATGGCTGCATATTTACAGACGCCATCGTAAAGAACAGGAGCAGGTAATGACATATTGAGTTTCTGAGTGGCTTATATGGTAGTTAAAATATATCTTACATTCTTTTTTCTTTTGAGGTGTCTCATTTACATGGATTTTGTTTTTAATTTCATCCAGATGAATTGTTGAAGAAATTATCTACGGTTTGGAATCTGGCATTGTGTTTGGGTATGGCGTGACACTGTGACCTAAACTATTTATCAATGTTTCTTTCAATTATTCTTTTATTCTTTGTTTTGCACTAATGCTTGTTAGTTTTGATCATTTGGGCATGTTAGTTTGTTTCATATCTTTCGTGGGTGCATGATGCTTTACATTGACAACTGTTTTGGATTTCGTAAAAAATTAACCTTAGAGTCACGGGTTTGAGCTTGATTACTATGTGATGTAACTCCAGATCCAACAAAGAAGAATTATTTCTTGACTCTTGAGTATTGTAACTTCAGAGTATTGGTGAAGTTACATTCAGGATGTAAAATCTTCTTGCTTGGTGGAAAATTTGTGGTATTTTGTCTATGAATAAAACATGTCCGAGTTTTATGGGATTTGTCTTTGTTTAAAAAGGCTACAAAATACAAATTATGAGACACCTGATATTAAGAACTAGAGGTAAAATGCCTATCACCCAAACTCCTTTTTATTTTCTCCCTCAAGAATATACTTGTCAGTTTATGACTTTTCTTATGTGAAATGAAATCCAGTATCCAGGCGTTTTTTCTAGGTTCTTCAAGTCCATAAGCACAGAGCAGAGACATGAGAAGCCTTCTTGCTCTTCTTAAGCCATTCTAGTTAAATTTACGCGGTATTACTTGTGCAAGCATTAGTTCTTAAGACATCCTCCCCTCCCTTATTTGTCAATTTTTTGTAGATTCTTCATGTTTCTTTTCAATGATGTTTTGTAAATCCTTATTTTTCAAAATTTTGTAGATACTTCATGTTTCTTTTCATTTATGTTTTGTAAATCCTTATTTTTCAAAATTTTGTAGATTCTTCATGTTTCTTTTCATCTATGTTTTGTAAATCCTCTCAGAAACTATTAATTGCAGGATTTCATCTGTAATATCAAAAATAGGATTTGTATTATTGGAGCAGGGCTTCTCCAAGTTGCTAGTTCCTCTTTGCATTTTGATCAGTATGTGTTTTAGTGGGGCAGGATTTGTCTATCAGGTAAATTAGATGTCGTTACATGTTACAGTCTTTTTTATTTACATTTATTTCATATAGGATGAAATAATGAATCTCAAATGCAACACTTTCTTTATCTCTTACTGCCATTGTAAAAATGTTTGTTTATTGGTATGAGCAGACACGAGGCTTGAAGCACGGCAGGGCAGTGGTGGTGTCCACGTGTACATCTGTGGCATCTATAATTACTGGTGTACTTGCTGGTATGGTCGCTCTCGGTGAAAGTCTGCCTTCAGACTCAATGGCTCGAATGTGGCTCTTGTTTGGATGGTAACCAATCCATTCCTACCTTTTACTCTATGACTTTTTTATAAATCGGTACCAAAACCACAAGCAAACATGAATTCTTAATCTGTATGATTAAACATTAGAATCACAATGGCAAAACCCTGATGTGGTCACTATTTGTGAGCAAATATTATTGAAATGATTTCCATCTACACTACATGGAATTGCAATCTGAAAAGCATCCAAGAACTTTTTTCACTTCTGCCTACCATTTCGGAATGTCTTATTTTAAACCCTTACCCATGTCATGTCTGTGTAACATAGGTTTCCATGAATTTTTCAGAAGTCCTTGTCAGTTGTCACATGGTGTTTGCCATATGCGGGGTTCAATTCATTTTCTTGGTTCTTCCCTTTCCTTTAAATAACACTTCAAATTTCTTGTCATTTAATCGTTAAACTGCCCTGAAGTACCTGTATCTAACCAACATCCGACACGCAGATAAGAGTGTGGGTGTGAGGCTTGTAATCTTCGAAGTGCCTGTACCCGGCCAAACACCAAATATGAGTTTGTTTAACTTAAAAATTGCCTTGTAAAAATGAGATAATACTCTACCCAAATTTTCTAATAGACAAATCGACTTTTCTACCCCATTATATATTTGATAATCTTATACTTCTACTTGTAGGATTTTAATTATGACGGGTGGTATTTTACTTGTCCGTTCATCAAGCTTGGTGCAATATCTTCCAAGGCCATGGCATCGGTCTACACAACTCGGCGCTGATAAAAACGTTGGTCTTCGGCGGCATAATAAGGATCTCAGTCCAAGTACTGTTATTCAGGCGACCACATTGCATCATTTGATATCATCAACTCCCGGAAGACAAAAGGTGTGAGCAATCAACAGAAAGATGGACACCATTCCCCATGCCGGGGATGCTAAACCATACTCTTCATACAAGTTCAAGCAAAGGGATAATAGGATCTTGTTAAATCTTTTATGTATAGAGGGTGTGTAACATTTGGATTATTCATTTAGTTTATTGATTATAAATGCGGTGCCAAACCTAAACTCTGTCATTTTATGCTCAGAATCGAGTTGACGAAAGTTACACTTTTTTTAGAGATTAGGAATTAGGCTGAAACGCAGTTCTGCTGTTTTATTTTGAACATCTCTTATAATATAATTTGTAAAGAAACACAGTTGTTTCAGATTGTAAAAAAAGTAATATTCTGAAGTCGAACCAAGTTACTTGACCCTCTTTCCTACTTCCCTCGAGAACGTTTTGGTTTTACAATAGCAAATATAAATGAAAAAGATGCGTTATCACCAACGGGACTAAATTTGATTTTCGTGTTTCAATAAGCTCCCTCCAGTGGTCCTCCTGCCCAAGTTGTTTGGCCCCTCTCGGACAGTTCATCCCATAGGTAGAGGCCCTTCATGTCCAAGGGTAACTAGACCTAGTTCATCTCTCTCTCTCTCTCTCTCTCTCTCTCTGGGGTCGTGGAGAGAGGGTGGGGTGGGATGGGACGGTTGGGGTGGGGTGGCGTGTGGGGGGGTGGGGTGGGGGGGGGTGCGGGTTGGTGTTGGAACTTGTGAGTTGTGACAACGCATTTAACAGGACTGGAGCCATTGGTTACCTTTTCGTTCTCAATTGCTAGGGACAGTTGGGACCTTTGACGGGAATTACACAATCGACAGCATTCGTATGCAACAAGATGGAGTCACCCCGGACGATAAAACTATAAACAGTCCATGCCTTTTCAGTTTGATGTAGAGACCAGAACTCTAAACCCTTCATCAAGGGCATGTAACAAAGATGTATAAAGGTAACCACCGGGGAAGTTCCACAAGACGATCACGTCTTAACGTCCATCTTTGTATCGGTGGTCTTTAGTCCACCTGGTATGACTAGTGGTCGAGAGATCTATTTGTGATAACAAACTAATAAAATGAAGAGACGAAGCTAAATTATCGTATCCCTATTCTGGATACGCTATAAATAGCTATACGACATTGAAAAATGAAAATGGAAATAGGTTTTAGAGAGAAAACATGGAAATGAGTTGCCAGTCATAACGTGAAAGGCTCCAGCAGAAAGCTACAACAAATATCTTTTAGGTATAATTAAACTGGCAACATGAACAATATAAGAAGCATCATGTCACCAAGATAGATAAAGATGTCATTCAAATAACTGACTTATAAAGTGAGACATACGAGAGAAGTTCAATATACACATTTTTTGGGCCCCTAGGGAAATAATTTCAGGATTCACGTGAGTTGCAGCAGTTGTCATATCCATATAAGGATAATCTTATTCAATAAAGCTATAGATATGAACAGAAAGGCACAGATCAAATAGTTTCTATAATTTGGGACAAAGGGGCCCCCTGCTCTATTTTTGTCTATTGCAATTTGTGGTGAAACTAAGAGTAGTAAATAGTAGTGTAAGCAATTCAAAGAATAACTACAGAATTCTGCAAGTTTGCACTTCAAATCAATTCAATCACACCAGATGAAACTTCTAGTTGTTTGTAAGTATTAGAAAGAATGAAAATATACCATGTAAATTATCACCAGAAAGTATATAATTGCATGATTAACAACATAATGATATATCAATACTAACAGCTCAATGTAGATATCTTGAAGCCATTAAATGAAAACATACTTTTCACAAGCTTATCAAGATTTCATGCACAAGTTTCATAACTGGCGTCCGCCTTGATAGAGTAAATTCCAAGCCTTCAGCTCGAAAATCTATTTCACCTCGTTATGATTTTTGTAATTGGCTAATATTTATTAGGCCAGATCAGCTTATGAGCTGGGAGAAAATTGAGCTACACACTAGAATAGTTCATGATAGCTCTAGCTCTAGTTAAGAGTTATTTCCGTTATATATTATTCTGCGGACTGTGCAACTGAAATTGTAAGCCACAAATCAACTAGATTAAAGCATTCATCAAATCAAATAAATCAACGAACAGCAACGTCAACAAGGATGATTTTCTTCAAATCAAATGAATGAAAAAGGTACATAGTAATTTTAGAAATTTAATGGTCTGTTGCTGCCTGAATAGTTCAGCTCCGTATGATGAATCACAATCAGGTATATTCTGAGAAACACAAACAGAAGTCATTGCGGATTTTGTTCCTTCGGATACTTACCCAGCTGTTCCATCTCCCAGCTCTCATGAGGGGCAACATTGTCATGGGAAGGAGTGTATTGCTGCAAAATAAGAAAATATCAACTTAAATTTGTTTACCTCAATATCGATTTCTAAGGAGAAGCTCAAACAAGAATATCTAGTTATTGCCATGGCTCGGAAAAGCCATGTGAAAAGATTTGACAAGGCATGAAGGTAAACAAAAAACTGACCAGAAAAGAAAAAGGGATATCGACAATATAAAGCCATAGACAAATTCCTTTTGTACTCTTGAATAACTAGTCACATTTCTCGACATTTGGAGTTTTCTTTATCCGGGCCCATAATGGTTGTTGTTTACTCATGTAACATGCTAAGTAAAGTTTGTACCACTGAAATGTTTGACAGTTAATTTATGTTCTTCTTATTCAAAGGAAACTCTCTCAAATTCAGGTAAAACGTCACATCTTAATAATTCACAAAGAAAAGGAACAGCCATCAAACTATCTGCTGCTTTGTACACCAGACATGCAACGATGCATGATTTTTTGCAAGACAAGAGATTCACCAGTGCAACAAAACTAAATCCAAGATCAGGAAGTAGAACAGAGAAAATTTAGAAAATTAAGAAGTACCTCCATCTTTATCAAAAGCTCCCTTGCAGTATTAGCTGAGAGAATTATGTCCCGAGCACTAGGCTTGATGAAACCTTCCTCAACACCATTGTCGAATAATGCAAGCAAAGAATTATAATACCCATCAACATTTAGGAGACCAATCTGTACAAAGAACTACTCATTATAAACAAACTGATATTCTATCTTATCTAAGATTTTAAAAGGTAAAAGCTCACACATCACCGGTTTTTTATGAATTCCAAGTTGTGACCAAGTTATCATTTCCAGTAGTTCTTCCATAGTTCCATATCCTCCTGAAGTTTCCGAAAGGTCAAAAATGCTATGTGCATGTATGTATTTCTATCTGAAGAATGAGAGAAGTTACAAACAATTACCAGGAAGAGCAATAAAAGCATCAGCCTCTCGCGCCATTTCAGCTTTACGCTCATGCATGTCTTGAACGATTCTTACTTCTCCAACAGTTTCACCCGAAATCTGTCAATTTACCAGCTTCAATGGTTGGTTTACTTCAGTTTGTAAGTATTATTCAGCAGACCCAAAACCAACTTCTATGTGGGTTAAGGGAACAGGACTAACATTAAGAAATACATAAAACTGTTTCCGCAAACTATATTGCTAATGCAATTTCATCCTATATCATACTTCATAGAATTACAGTATGTTTTTGTTGATACTTCAAGCACTTTATTATGTTAAAGACTGGACACTTCTGTATGTAAGCTGAAGAAAGATAAAAGAATTGGAAATTAAGGGCGCAGTCTAAAATTGAATTGACCTCTGGGCAAGACATGAGCAGCTGCATAGCATACTATTAAGCTCAATAACATTTGATTTTCAAGAATGAATCGAACGATTTTCAGATTTTATGTTTTAAAAATAAAGGAAGCATGGTTAAACAAATGAAAATCAGAAGTATAATCATACAAATGAAAAGCAATCTACCTCAAGAGGGACAAGAGCTTTAGGAATAACCCTGCACTCAAAAGCAATCAGAACATGAGGAAATTGTGGCAACATGACATGCAAGTCAAATTGTTACAAGCAGATGTCTTAGTTACCCGAGTACGTGACATCCTCCCTCGTACACTCTTTGAGAAACTAAACCCATCAAACCAACACTTCCACCACCATAAACCAAGTCAATCTGCCTATTCACCTGTAATTCAAATCATATAATCATAACATATCAGAATAAAGTCTCTTCAGGCAAATAAAAACAAGCTCAAGCACCAAAATAGTCCCATAGGAAATAGATGACTCAATTCACAAATTCTTTGAGGATATTTCGAACAGATGAAAACCAATTCAAAACAACCAACACCCATCTCATAACATTCCAGAAACTGATTAAAAAATCACAAAATGGGTCATTCTCAGAGCAGAAAGCCAATATCCAACAGAGTTAGCCAAAAAAAGAAAGCCAATATCCAACAATCTCACTGTCAAACAGATTGAAACAAGTGATAAAAACAAAACCCAGTTCACAGTTTCACCAAGAACATAACTTTTTGTAGCATATTAAAAATCAAATTTTGAGACAAACCCACAACTAGGAATTCAAAAATGATTATGTACAGGAAATTTTAATGAAAAACCAACCAGTTCATCTCCCAAATCAATAGCAGCATCACTGAAAACTTTTCTACGACCAGGGTGACTTCCACAAAAGACACAAAGTTTATTGAATCTATTAATTGTATTGCCTTCCATTCAATGGTGCCTTGCAACTCCTCAAACTATATATAAAACTCAAAACCTTACACCATTCTCTCTTTTGCTGATATATATAGTCATTAAGTATATATATCCCAAAAGAAGTAAAAAAAATTAAAAGGGAAGAGTAGATAACAAGAAATATCAAAGGCAAATTGGGTCTTGCTTTAAATAGATGAATAATCAATTGAAGTCGAAGAAATCACGAAGTCTTTCATATATGCTGTTATATAAATTTATACAAACACTCTGGGAGTTGGGTGTGGGCAAGTATGATGAGAGAAACACAAGAAGCCCACATACTCCATTCCCTTTCCAATCCAACGTCTATCTGTCGGCTTGTGAGATTATCTTTTAGTAAAAATTATAACTTTATTTTGGGTACACTTTCATAAATAAAATGATATTTTTACTTGTAATAGTAATTTTTAAGCACACATCGACACATACAGACTTGTAACAGTCTTTTATATATAGATTAACAACAATTTTTGTTTTCTATATTATAAATAGCATGGAGCTATAAGATGGGTTAGTATCTAAAATTTATCTTAATTTTTTAGTGTTAGTAACTATCTCGTTTAATTTTACTACATTTTATTTTAATCATATGTGGTTTTAGAAATTTTAAATCTTATTAAAAACTAATTCCATATTAATTTTGCATTTTAAATCGACTTTGAATTATCTTTCAGAAGGTCTTTGCACCCTTTGGTTTTTTTTTTCCCAAAGAAAAAGAATTTTAAATGCAAACAAATTCTAATTCTAATTTTAAAAAATATTTTTATATTGTTTTTCTAATTAATTCAACTTCTCCATCTTTTGTAAATGACATGAGTATTTTCTTCCAGTGGTATTTCAAAGTTGACTTTGTAAGTAGCAGTGACTTGTACACTAGCGCCCACCATGCGTAACAACTCCGAAGATTTTGTCAAGTTAAAAAGGCCTTTAATTTTGATTATCTTCTTAATCAGTTTTCTTTCTCCAACTGGACCGGAGGAGGGTCTAAAAACAAATCTAACGTCTAAATAAATATTATATGAGAATTGTTTAGTGCTTAAATGAGAAATTAATCGGATAAGGTAAAAAAATTTAGAATAGTAGTTTATTATGTTTATAGCATATCATATCATAGTATCATTATGAATTATAAATTTAGAAGAAAATATCAAAATTGTCTCTCAGTTTAATTACTTATCTGATAAAATATCGTAAAATGATGTTTTAATCGACTGGACCATTTAATAAGGCAATCTCAAGTACTACATTTTGTACAATCTGTTCAAATCAATCCTATTTAGCTAGCAAATGAAAGATGAGACTCAATTTGAACTTGATGTGTTTACTAATGTACTTTAAAATACACATAAATTAATATGCAAGATTCTTACAAACAAAATGGAGCCTCATTAACTTAAGATTAGGTACAAAACCATTGAGATCATGATTTGTTCTATTGTAGATTGAACACAGTGTCTGTATTAAGAGGGGTAGTTTTGGAATTATCATCATTATTATTATTACCTATTATTTTGTTGTACCCGTCTCCCTCATCAAAAATCCAAATAAATAAATAACATCCATGTTGGCGTTTTATAATTATAAACAACAATAAATTAATGCCAAAGACAATATATATGACATCTCTCAAAGTATTTTTCTCTTTATTTATTTCACTTCTCTTTTTGGGCCGTCGGGCTGCATCTATTACTTACCAAAAATAAGAATATCATATAAAACCCGAATCTTTCATATCTATCAATTATTGAAATGATTCATATATGACTTGGGCAGAAAGTACTTTAATAGTTTAATATAAGTGAATCTGTTTAAATCATTTGATAAGCTCTTCTATTTTGCCCTAATACAACTTGAAATTACTTATGACTTGTTCTTTTAATAATTTCATATTGTGAAAGATTGAGATAACAGATTTCAGTATCACGTAACCAATATATAATACATAATAAGATTTTACACGCACAAATAAAAAAATCCAGTTATTTCATATTTTAATCATCGAAATTATAACCTCGTTGACTCAATTTTCTATTGGTTATATAACAGGTTGCTGCTTAAAAATTCACACTCATTAACTTTTTTATAGAATTTTTTATTTTCAAAATCATGGCATGATAACTAGTAAGTTAACAACTAGGTACTCTTCTTTTTTTTTTTTTTAAATTTATATCCTTTATACTTTGATACAATGTTTATTGAAATATCCTCATCATGTTCAAATGTCAAGTTATGAATAAATATTTTATGAAAAGGTCATAAGAAATATACAAACTATTTGTTTTGGCAGTATAATATTATTGCATATAATTTATTAATTTTGTTGTTCTTTATTATAATCTCAATGATATGTTTATTTCAGTTTCCAGGAAAGAGAGGTGTAATTTTCATATTGCGTATATAGGTATAGGAAAAGAGATGCTACCATGAGAATAAGTCCTACGGTTCTCTTAGCAAACTCGGGAACTCCCTCTATCAGCAGAGCAATGTTGACCTGTTTAGAGATTGCGGTAGTGAGCTGGTGAGTTTGAGTCGTCTAGTTTTTTTTTCTGTTAGTGGATTGGACCTGTGGTTGATAAGATTTCAGATGTATTTACTTATTAAAGACTTTCTCTTTTCTGGCTAGTTCTTTCACTTGTGTGAACAATGTTCAACTTAATTTTATACTAGGCATGATTTTACTCGATTGCTTAATTTGCTTTATTTTACAATCATATATTGTTTTGCTATACGAAATAACTTTTATTTATCAATCGCTCATCTTCAAACTAAAAAAAATCAAGTTGCATAAAATTTAAGTGAGAGAGATTCTTTCGATTTAAGATAGCATATGTCATTGACTTGTTTGAAAGATTATACTAGTATTTATAAATTATTAAAAAAAACTAACAAGATTCGAACTTTCAATACAACAATTTGCTAAGAAAAGTAATAAGTTACTCTTTTTTTTATTTTTCATATCGATTATAGATAATACTTGTAATTTGTCTTTTAACTTTCAAGTGAATACCTATCTCAAGAACAATAAAATTGTAGTCCATACTCAAAAGTAAACTTCTTTTTCGTTTCTTTCTTTTTGATGTTGGTGCAATATTAAAAGTCTTTTGTAAAAATAAAATACACCAAATAAATCAAAAGGTAAGAGAGAGAGAGAGAGAGAGAGAGAGAGAGAGATAAATGATCCTTTTATATACATACCGACAAAACACCAAGGGACTGATCGTTATTGATTTTAAGTAAAAAAAGAAAAAGTTGTTTAAATTGATTGTTAAAAGTCCATGACAATTTTATATTAAAGTTATCATCTTTAAGGAGCATGGTCAGCTACTTATCTTCCCAAGCATATATGGATGAGTATGATTAAGATATAAAATGGGAATTACAATAATTGAGAAGTCAGCGGAGCACTACAAATTATGAGCGCACTAACGGAAAGTACAATAAGTTGATTTCATGATTTGTTGAAGAAGCCATACAATTTAGTTTTGACTTTGCAAATAAAAGACACCAGTTTACATTATTATCAATTCTAATAAACTTGGACACTTGGTGCGTCATGAGCAAATTGTGGAAGCAAAGATTACTATAAGAAATTGTTACTTTTATATGTGAATCTCAACTTTGTGTATTGAAAAAGGGTTTATATGCTTTTGTTGGGTTATACAAAAAACTACGGTTTAAAAATTCAAACACATATTTACACACCCATTAATTATATTATAAAATTTAAAATTAGTCAATAATCAATGAGGTCAACGGCAAAGTCAAAAAAGTGTAAATTTTAAAACAATAGAAACTTGTGTATAAATAAAATTCTAAAATTCTATTATATATAGTGATGATTGAGAATGAGATAATTATACTTTTAGCAACAGATATACAATATATATATACACACACAAAAGTTAATAACAATCATTGCTTTAAGATTTTAAGTTTTACTTGAATATATATCATCATTTCCTAAATGAAAATGGCTTTATAGAGAAGTTCATCACGGCTTTTTTCTCCAAAGAGAACTCCACCCTATTAGAGTAGAGAATTTGTAATCCTTTATTGATTGATTCAACTAATTACTTGTCATTTTCTATTGTTGGTTCAACCATATTTATTATTTTATGTTTAAGAATAAAACCCCATCTATTTGCTCAAACATACCAAATCAACAAGAATTTTCACTTGCAGAAATCAACAAAGACCACTGTAAAAGGATGAATACATTCAGTCATTTTTATATGCATCAATTTGGGTATGTCTATCTATAAGCTTTTAGCACTGGTCCAAATTATTTAGAAAATAGCGTCATAAGGGAAAATTATGTTCTTGTGTCACGTTGGGTTGGGCTAAATAAACCTTAAGCTTTGTAGCTTCACTCATTTAAAGATCCAAACCCAAAATAAGAGCAAAGAATCTCTCTCTCTCTCTCTCTCTCTCACAGACCACACACTCTCACATTTTGGAGAAGTTCTCTTAATATTTCTTTGATGTGTTTTCTTCTTGTCAAAGCCATAGTCAACGAATATTTGATGCTTTATATCATAAAACAACAATTTTTGACTAATTAAAACAATTTTTGACTAATTAAATTCATTGTTCTAGATAAAATAGATTTTAAAAAATAGAAATTGAGTTTATGTGTGTGAAAGTGTGAGGTGTCCAGTCCGTTCAAATGTTAAAATTTACTATTTTACGTTGTATTGTGTGATTAAAACAAAAAAGGAGATGTTCTAAAGAGAGGGAGAGTGAATTTACAAAAAATAGATTTAAAAAAACAAGTTGATTCGATTTTCTAAAAAGTTGGTCTCTACTATTTTCTTAAATAAACAAATAAAACTATGAAAATCTCACCAGTAAATTCATGCATAATTCCCATTAAATCATCTCTCTAAATTAACCATCTTAATTATGTATGTGTGCTAAAATAGGAGCACCTAAAAGTTTTTTCCCTTCTGTCTTCTTCTGTTATTAGCCTCTCATTTCTGAATTTTACTATAGGTTTTCTAGTCTAGCAATGTGTTTTGCAACTCAAAACCCAGATAACCAAAAAGAAAAAAATGTGACATTTATCTCCATTTCCCCCACAAACAATCTTTTGATTTTCAACATCATCTTCATCAAATCGGCAAAAAGAAAGGGACAGAAAAAACAAAAGAAGGGCTTAGAGAAGTTTGTGATCTGCCCTTTCTTTGATTTTGATCTCTAATTTCTTCATCTTATTTTTTCAATCTCTTCTTTATATGTTCTCTTTTGCCATTCCATGGGAAGGAAAATACTTGTTAGCGATAATTCGAAAATTAACTCAATAGTATCGTTGTCACTTCTATTTGCATCAATTGCTATACTTTCATGGTCATGTAGTATTTTTTGGCGAAAAAAATCATCTTCACCTAAAACAGAAATTAACAAACCGAATTCACTGCAACATGAAGACACCAAACCATCCAATAAACCAACGGAGACGTCAATCAAAGAATCCAAACCGGAATATATATCAAATATGTCACAAGAAGAGTCTCAATATCAATTACCATTGCCGCCGCCGCCGCCTCCAGCACCATCGCCCGTACTTTCAAGTTCATTATCTAAATCAAAAACGGCATCGTTAAGGCGACTAACATCAAATATGCCATTAGACAAACATCACGAAGAGAAGATGTGAAGAGAGAAAAATTTGAAACATGAAGACTCAATTTGGAAGAAGCAAATTATTTTGGGGGAGAAATGTAGAGTGCCAGATGATGAAGATGACACAATTCTTTATGATGAAAATGGAAATAGAATATCTGCATATCATCCCAAGACCCCTGCATCCAAAACACTGTCTAGACAATCCTCACAAATTGATCCTAATGCAATTCCAAGCTAAGTCAAAGAAGTGTTCATAATTTATATTCTTTTTAATTCTAATTTTATCTTTTTTTTCTCATCTTGTGTTTAATATTCACCGACTTTACTATTAGTTATACATTTCGTTATTAAAATTAGATTTTTTTTCACAAAAAAAAAAATTATAATTATAATACTTCTAAAATTTTATTTATTACAACTTATCACATATTCGACTCGATTTTGATAGAAGAATTCATTAATTATTTCATACTCGATAAAAATTTGAAACCTGACTATGTTTGAATAATTTAGAATTATTCGTGAACAATTCGACAATAAAACAAATCGAGTTTGATCATACTATTTAATGATCAATAAAGATTTGTTTCAAATTTAATAAATTCGTTAACAAATTAAATTCAAATATCGAATACAAATTCGATTCGATTCGTTTAGCGGTCGGAAGAGAGTATTAAAGACTCTTACTACGCAGCATAAAAAAGGCCCATGTGTCAATTCTTATGTTCCAAGTCTTCGGGCGGATTTTATATTCAAACTACCTTCATCGGACGTCTGTGATGGAATTGATAATGACACGCAACGCCGTAAAATAAATTAGACTGCTTAAATAATGTGACCAAGTCACGTCCTTCTACTTTTTTTCTTCCTTTTTAAACAGCACTTGGTCTATCGATTATTATATATTTACATTTAAATTTTTAATTCCAGAACTTTTAATAAACAAATTATACTACCAATAACAACTGTTAGCAATCTGTCTATCACATTACTCCGTTCCTTATATTGTCCAACTTTTAAGGAATGGGAGCCTGTTCAACTTCATTCTCTTTAAATTATTATTTATTTTCATCAAGAAAAAGATGTTTTTTAAATAGCTTGCATAAATTTATCTAGCTATTAAGTATGAAAGGAAATCCGAAATGATTTCGATTAAGAATAGATTTTAATCTGTATCCAATTGAAAAAAGATACGAATATGTTATATATAATCATCTATTTGTATTGACGTTTGATTTTATTAAACAAATATTATTTGCACTAACATTCACCATAAATTAATACGAAACGTCCATATGAAGGTTTACATACTCTATTTACTAATATAACAAAAAAAAAAAAAGAAAAAGACATCCATATATTACCAATCTATTTAGATAAAAATAAGCTGCAGTGCATTTTGCTTTGTTTTTTTATGAAATAAATTTATTTTTTCCTAGATTTTAAAGAAAGTCTGAAAGACCTAGGCGACGCACATCAAGAAATTCTTGTGTTACTATAATTCAAAACTACGAACTTTCAAAGCGTCTACCAAGAATTTTTTTTAAAATTTTATTTCAGGAAAATCGAAGCTTTCCAAGAATAAACAACGAAGCAAGCCCGTCTTGAAACTCCAACATATTTCACACGGTGTAGGAGAACGGGTTCATCTTCGTTGCTCTATTTTTCTGAACCTGTTCTTCTATAACCGATTTTTCTTGTTAATTTGCACCCCTCGCGCATTTTACTCCAATCGTTATCAATATTCATCATATTCAATTCGGTATTGCTTAGTTTGGTTTAGATTCATTTAGTTGTTTACCCTTTTCTTGATTAATCGAAATTTTCTACGATTTTTCGTAAATATACTGCATAGTTTTGGTATATTTCAACTGGTAATTGGTTTTTGGTGTTTTATTTATCTGGGGTTCGTTTATTTGTGTTATTTCACATATCCAGTTTGTTTCTAGTTGAAGATCTCTGGTGGGATTCATGAATTTGTCGACATTGCATGGACTTTGTTTGATTTAAGAGGGGTTTTGAATATTTGATCGTTGGTGGTCAATTTTGTGCATCTGTTGATGTATAAAGAAGTCATTACAGAAGAGGACTGGCTTGTGAACATATCCGGTTTAGTTCCTGGTGTTTTCAGGCCATTATTGTGTCTGCCAATCGAGCAAAAATCTTTCTCATTTTGTATTTCAAGAGATAGATGGGATAAGGAGTTCTTCAAATTGCAGGGTGGATAGTTTCTTGTAATTTTTATATACTGAGAGATTTCCATCAAGGTAGAATTTTTTGAGATGGAATCTTCTCAAGGGTCCTCATTATCCACAAATGTGCCAGCGGGTTTTGTTGATGGGTCTTCTGCACGCGGAGAGGTCTCGTACCTTGATAACTTACCAGTCTATGTGAAGGAGCTAATTGCTGGAGGTGCTGCTGGAGCATTTGCTAAAACAGCAGTTGCTCCACTAGAGCGGATTAAAATACTTTTCCAGGTGAATTTGTTGGAGCTCAATGATTTTTATGCTGTTCAAGAATTGATTTTTAGTTGATCTTATGATAATATGCAGTACAATGATTTTTAGTGCTTGCTTCTGGAGTCCTGAATTGATGGAGCTGCATTTAGGCCTCATATTAAACATAATAAGGCTACAACTTAGATATGGCCAGATGATCAATGCAATAAAAATAGACGTAAATCTAGCTATGTTAAAGATAATTGACCATGTGTGTAGTTTGTTGTTACAAGGATTGGTGTTTTTGAATGATGTGATATACAGGGTTACGAGGATTCATTTTCGCAAGGTTTAGGATAGAAAAATTGAAAAGTTCGACCACTACCAAAATATAGTGAAACTGAATGGACCAAATAAAAGGGTAAAGAAATTGAGAGTACGAAATAAATAAATTGAACAAGAAATTGCCTTTATTTTACTGTTACTCGTTGTAAGATATAAGATTATATTTCTTGCTTTGCTCTGGTCTTCTGACATTGGGGTCTCAAGGGTACACCGATTAGTATAACGATTAAAGGCCTTCACTTTCTAAGTCTACTCAATTCACATTATTTGGTTTTCAACCACTTTACCAAAGTTTGTTTTGTCCTCTCTTTTCTGTTGAGGAGGGACAGTATGCAACAGAATTATGCCATGGGAATATTTGATGTTGTGTTAGCTCTTCTTGCCGAATTGGTTATTATATCCTTAAAGCAAGGCTGTAGATAAAAGAAATGGGGCTGTTGGTTTGTGGATATTTTTTGCTGATATGAATGTGCTTTTTCTTCCATTAATATTCTAAGTTTAATTTTTGGATCTCAATAGCTAGATGTTTTATTTAGACTTTTTTGTTAAAAAAAAATTAAAAAGAATGTCGGAATGTGTTTGCGAATTATTATACTTGAAAATGTCTATTTTTACAAAACTGGTAGTAATATGTAATGTAACAACTTTTAATTACACATTCTTTGTTGATTATGAGGGAGATTGTTTTCTATTGTACATATCTTTATTTTATTCCAAATCTTCTGATCCACTATCTCATTCTTTTATCTGTATTTCTGTCTATATAGACTAGAACTGAAGGATTCCAATCTCTTGGAGTGCATCAATCTTTGAAGAAGCTACTAAAGCATGAAGGGTTTTTAGGATTCTATAAGTGAGTTAAAGATTATTGATTACATTAAGAATCATGGATGTATTTCCACCATAAAATATGGTATAACTGAAACTTGTTTTTGTTTTTTTAGAGGAAATGGAGCTAGCGTCTTCCGCATTGTTCCCTATGCTGCATTACATTTCATGACATATGAGCAGTATAGAGGTTATATTTTGGATAATTACCCTGTCTTAGGAACAGGACCTGTTATAGATCTTTTAGCCGGTTCAGCAGCAGGAGGAACTGCAGTTTTGTGCACATATCCCCTAGATTTGGCTCGAACTAAACTGGCTTATCAGGTAAATAGGTGCATTTTGTGTATGTGCCTGGCTATTTCCCTACAAAGTTATGGAAGTAATATATCTCTAATGATACCCATAGGAATGATATGTTAGATACTTTCATATATTGGAGGACTAGTTGGGTGTTCTTGATTGTTTCATATTTTTTTCTTTGAATGGGTTAACTGTACTTTACTCTTGTCAAATCTTTGTTTACGACCACTTGGCCCACATAAACTGGCAGGCTGACCCTTCTACTAGGGATTAATGTGCAAATCATGGAATTTTCTCAAACTGCTTCTTGTAGAACTCTAATCCTTGTGCTCCTTGTAGCACTTTGATCCCTGTGTTTGCCTCTTATTGGGTGTGCATGTCACATGCTCTATACTACAATAAGCTGAGCACCTATGTGCACAGGTCCTGTCTCCCACAGTCCTACACATGAGGTGATGGTGAATATATTAAAAAAAAGTGATTTATAAATTGTGAGTTCGCAGCAGTGGCCAGATACCAAGTGAATTTATGCATGGAAGACTTACTTTCTACAAATGTGATAGTTTGTCTTATTCTTATCATATGTAGATAAAAATGCTTGAATAATAAACATCATTTAGTATGATGGTATAGCAGTACAACACCTACAGCTGTGTACTGCTTCATTGATTGTTAGTTGCTCAGGCGTCATCCTTGTAGCTTTAGCTTTATCATTTCTAATACTATGGGGTCGTTATATGGGCTGTATTTTACAGGTTGTTGATGCAAGAAGTTTCCAGAACAATGCAAGAAGCCTCCATGCTCAGCCTGCCTACTCTAGCATAAAAAATGTTTTGGGCAGTGTCTACAGAGAAGGGGGAGTGCAGGGGCTTTATCGAGGTGTAGGTATATATATGTGTGCCCTGCCTTAATTATTTTACCTGTGTATCAGCTAAATGTTACTGTAGCTGACACGTCATATCTATAGACTTGTTTGGGTGATGAAATTGATGAATATATATATACGCAGGTCCCACACTTATCGGTATCTTGCCATATGCGGGTTTAAAATTTTATGTCTATGAAGAACTTAAGAGGCATCTTCCCGAGGAGCATCAGAAATCTATTATGATGCGGTTATCCTGTGGAGCTCTTGCTGGCTTATTTGGCCAGACCTTTACATACCCATTAGATGTTGTAAGAAGGCAAATGCAGGTAATATTCCATTGAATCACTATACGATGATATATTTTTCCTTTGCCTCGAATTAATAATATATGCAGGCAAACATGTACATGAGTGCATGTATTGCCAATATGCATGGTTGGAAATCATTTTTGGATGTAATTTTCTAGATGTAATTGAAATTGAGTTTTTTTTTAAATATTTGTCGACTCCCTTAAGCACTTCTTACCTGTATATATTGGGTGTAAAAATGTTCTGTTATTAGGTTGAAAATATGCAATCTTCAATACATGCTGGAGCCAGATTTAGGAACTCATGGGAGGGACTTGTAACAATTACTCGTGATCAAGGCTGGAGACAGCTATTTGCCGGCCTCAGTATCAACTATATAAAGGTAATTAATTCACATATGCTTACGTGTTATTGCGTTGAACACCTTGAATTCTGGTTATAAAGATGCATTTTGATTTCTTTTCATATCGTTTCATGCGCTACTGCACTTGTCTTATGTGGTTTGCTGCTAGGAAATATATGTTGACCATGATGCCCTCTGAAATCTGAATTTTGATTTAACTCAGAGATACATCTAATGTAAGATGCGAAATAGGAGTTGGGCGTCGTCTCAAGACACCTATAAAAATGTAGTTAATATGCTAGAAAACTTCTAATAGGCACAAAAGGACCAGCTAATGTAGATTGTCATGGGCCTTTTATTAAATGAGAATAAAAGATATTTTGAGATGCATTTTAATAATTTCCTGAATCAGATTGAATCCAAAACAAATTGTAATGAGCAATATAACTTTATCATCTGTTTGTTGCATGTCACCGCTGAATCACACTATTGGAGCTCATGAAAGGATTTGGTATGGTCACTGCTAATAAAAGAGTTATACCGCAAACTTTTGTTTTTTTGATCGGCGAAATCTCTCGTTATTTCAAACCCAATTCTCATCCCTAATGAGGTTTGATCCCTTAACTTCTAAGTTCAAAGGGAGTGCTCTAACCACTTGTTTGATGAATAATGCTCCTTTCTCCTATCAAATATTCTAGCCAATTCCCATCTAAACTCCACCCTTTTCACCACTTCTCATTGGTTCAAGGTGGGGCCGTGCACGCGTGTGCGCTCATGCATGTTTGCTTTTGTTTTTAAAATTTTTTTTGTTCTATCCTGTAGTTAGCCAACAATCCTGTGCTGACAAAGTTATCTCAATAAAGTATATTGTTAACAGTTTATTAATTTTTGTTTCCAGATTGTGCCTTCGGTGGCAATTGGCTTCACCGCATACGACATGATGAAGTCTTGGCTAAATATACCACCGCGACAGAAATCTGGATCAGCATCTGCTGCTGCATAGAGTAGTGCATAGAGCACATGAGTTAGGTTTCAGACTCAGAATTTCGTATAGCCAGCGGCATTCATGATAATGTAGCGTGATTACGTTGATTTATTATACATCAGTAACAAAATCTGAACTGAAATTAGACACTAATCTCCGATTGTTGTCGACAAAATTATTAGACATTATCATTCTAGTAGTAGGGAAGCTACAATGTTCGGAGTTTCACACCTTATTTACGACTGATTGAAACTCTATGTATCCATTTTTTGTATTAACGAAAATATTTCTTTCTGAATTGAACGTTAATATTGACCTGGACTATGGTTAGTTACAATCACTTCTTGGAGGTCGAGGTTTTAAACACATAAAGTTGATCGGTAATAAGTGGGAAGGTGAGTTTTTAGACATTAGCTTCTTATGGTTTGATCTAATTTTAAATATATAAAATAATACTACGTAATAATATATAGGGAAAAAGAAAATTGAGCTATAGCTCATTTTTATAATCTTATTTACTCGTACTATGTTTCGCTTTTTAAAATATATGAAAAAAATCTAACTGTACGGATTAAAAGAGCATGTAAAAATAAACTAAATGTAATTTTTTTGGATTTTTTGAGCTCTCTTACATAGTTTTTATAATCATATAAAAATCAATATATTTTAACCATTAGAAATATATAAATTGTACAAAATTATAAAAGCCATGTTATACACTATAAAATGAGATGAAAATTTATGTACTACTCTATTAATACGTCCGGTTGAATTTTTTAGATAAATTATAAATTTATAGATATAAAATTAATGTATAAAATTTAAAATATGAACTATAACTCAATTTCTTTAACCCCTAATATATATATATCTAAATTCATAAATAGTGAAAGTTTAGCTGGTGCTCAAGAACTTAAGCTTGTGCTGCTTTTCTTTCCTTGTCAATATGATACTTTAATTGACTTGTGAATGTCGAGATTTCAAATAAAATACATAATAACGAATAACATCTTCATTTAAAAAATTTTGGTATTTTAATTACCTTAATTTATTGTAATTTCAAAAGGTTTGCCAAAATTACGGTTTAGAATAACTAGAGAAAAAAAATTATCTTATCGATTAAGAACTAAGGACCAATGCACTGAATGAGATCAAGAATGGACATCTTACTACAAAAATGGAAACTATATTAAATTGTTGGTGAGAGTTTTTACAGAAACAAACTGTTTTATTTAAACAAGAAATACAAGGTTTGAGAAAAATTGAGATATGTTAAATAAAGAACATTAATATAAAGATAAATATTATTAAAAAAATATATATGCAGTGATAGAAAAAAATTATTAAAAATTTATATACATGACAAAAAGTCTTTCTTTCCATATCTTTAATCCATTGAAATCTTCCATGATATCTCTATTTAATATTCACACTTTAAAAAAAGAATTATGTACGTCAAATTCGACAATATGAAAAAAGATATATAGTTTGATCGATAATTCAGTGATGTGAATTATATGTTTAACCATAACAAAAATATCAGTGATGCGAACTATATGTTTAACAAATTTACAGTTCAGCTAATTTTGATTGATTATTTTTAATTTAGTGTTTTGAATATTTTGTCTTATATTTAAGTTTATAATGATTTTTTTACTGACATGTCAAGTGGTGAGAATTTCATGTTATCTACCCTCATATTCTAGTCATTTTAGCACAAATTTTATAATTAGAGTTATTAAACGATGAATTAGAGTTATTAAGCGACGTTAATGTATGGACATGTATGCGGCCTATAGAGGCACTTGATACATTTTCAATGTACGAAAACAGAGATTAAGGAAACATTGAAGATGAATACTCTATTCTCTCCAGATTTATTTGATTTTGTAACTATCTACTCCGATTATAAATTTCGTGCTACATTATTTAGTTTTAATTAGTAAAAAATTTTATTTTATATTCTTTAAAATAAAATTTTTAATTACATAAAATTAAAATTAAGAAAAAACTCAACAATTTAACATCAAAACATGTCAAATTTCATAAATTAAAAAAGAATTATGAAAATACCCGCAGAATATATACTACGTATAATTTTAAACTGTAGTCAAAATAAGGATTTGACTTGGGTTATCCTCTGACTTCGATATCAAATGCCCGACATATCGAAAACAGAGTAGCCACTAGCCAGTTGGGTGATTAATTAGTTGGGTGATTAATTAATTAATCACTACTACACTTTTAAACACACTTTTAACCTACCCATGGTTACAGATAGAATCCAATGGCGGTTAAAATTTAAATTAATGTTTTGGCTTTTAGCTTGGAAGTTAGATTAACCATTTCGTTATTTGTTATTTTTTTCAAGGTTGTTATATACCCTCTTAAAAATTAAAATTTTTAATTAAGAAAAATTGAATAATAAATCATTTGTTAACTTAAGTAGGAATAAAACATAGCAGCCTAACCAATTTGGAGAGATTAAACTTATATCAAGTCTTTCTATTTGGACTTTTGAGCACCGTTTCAAAAGTTTCCATCTTGTATGATTAGTCATCTGTTTAGTCGTTAAGCGATAATCTATCATTTAGTGTCGCCTAATATTTAAATTCACTTAATTCTCGTTTTGATTCTGACGAATCTTGTATAATACTTATTTAAACACTAAAACTTCTCTTTAAACCTTTAACGCTTAGCTCCGTTTAACGTTTTTTATAAATTTTTACGAAAACTACAAAGATATGATATATACATACGATCAGAAAATTCCTATTTTTTGAAACACACACAAATATGACATTATTGCCGAAAAAGAAATGTTCAACTGAAAATGTCATTTTTAGTAGAATCATTTATATTACTAAAAATAAAAACGTATTGATAAATCAACAAATATGGGATTAATTTTAAATATAAAAAATAAGCTAGTAGGAGGAGCCTCCTGCAAGAGTTTGTGACAATTCACAATTGTGGTGGCTATTGGGGGTAGTGTTGTGCAGAGCAGCGAAGAACTCCGTCGTAATTCACCGGATCATAGCAGCACTAATGCAACCCCACTTTATAATACAAAATTTTATTAATTTTAACTAAACAAAAAAAATATTAAAAAAAAGCGGCGAAGAACTTTAATTGCACTGCGCAGTAAGTTCTCCTCTGTTCTCTTTTTAGCTTTTTGATCTTCCCCAGTTTGTCTTTGTTCTCGTGCCTATTCATGACCAGAAAAACAGTGAAACTCGCACTTAGTTTTGGAAGATTTTTTAAGTTATTGAATAAGTTTGTGTACAAAAATATTTACAATTTAATGATTAAAAATATAAACTTTGAACTGATCATAAATATATCGTCATGATTCAATTTTAATTCAAGTTCAACTTTGATATGTTGATATCATAATGATGTATCATGTGGTTCAAAATAATGAAATAATCAATAAAATTTTACACCACCACCTAGGATTTTATATAAGAATCTAGACTTGAGCTAAAATCATGTTATTTTAACATATTTCTAATAAGTTCAAAGTTTTTATGTTAAAAAAATAAATTAAAGATTAAGATGGCAGAAAGTCAATAAATAATTACGGGGAAAGAACTAACTTCTGATTTCTCAATATTAAAAATCCACGGGAAAATTCTAAATTTCCTTTATTTTCTTTTCTTTTGAGAATTGGAAGATATCTACAATTGCCATTTGGGCAAGGAATTCACCCACTAATTGGCTGTTGAATGTAAAATTCGTACATTATGTTTGGCCAGTCATGTTGTCAATTTTTGTGAAAATAAAGTCATAATTTTTTTATCAACAATGTTGTACTTTTAGTAGCGCCTAATTTCTTTGATTATTATTATTACTTTTTTCAGTTAGATGTGGTTATATTTTCTAAAGCAATATAATACTCAAGTTATTTTTTCATACTTCAAGTTTATATTACTCAAATGAAAATTAGTTAAGTAAGCACAATTATATTATTGGTTAATCAAGTAACATGAACGTGGAACCCAAAATTCCAAATAGAGAGAGGAGAGAGAAAGAGAGAGGGAGGAACGTGGCCTCCTGCTCCTGCCTCTTCTTTGAATGTTTGAAATTCAAATACCAAACGGCTCACTGGCATCGCCATTTTGTCACTATTTGTACCAACCTCCCAAAACCCCCCTTATTTCTCTTTCTTGATTACAACACCCCACTTTCTTTCTTCTTCTACTTCTTCTCACCTCTCTGTTTCTTCAACAATGTCAATCTCTATTCTTTCTAGTCGAAAAAAAAAGGAATCTTTTTAAAAGTTTGTTGTTGTTCGAAGTCTGAAGCTCAAATCTGCTAAATCAAGAAGTTATTGCAAATGGGTGCTTCAGGGAAATGGGTAAAATCAATAATAGGAGTTAAAAAATCTGAAAGGGATAATCAGGCAAGATCTAATCTTCCAAAAAAAAATCTGATCTTGGTGTATGTGCTTAGATGCTGTTAAATATGGTAACAAGATTCTATTTTTATGCTTTCTGCAGGAGAAAAATGGTGGAGGTAAAAGCAGGAAATGGAAGCTGTGGAGAAGTTCATCAGGAGATCTGGGGTCTGTTTGGAAGGGATTTAAAGGGAACCACCGTAGATTTTTAACTGATTCCGAGGGAGGTTCAGATTGTTCATCGGTAAATGCTGATCCTGCTTTTACAGCTGCTGTTGCTGCTGTTGTCCGAGCTCCTGTAAAAGATTTCAGAGTTGTGAGGCAAGAATGGGCTGCCATTCGAATTCAAACTGCATTTCGTGGCTTCCTGGTAAATGGGTCCTCTCTCCCTCTTTCTCGACTCTACTCTACTGGTAGATGATTTGATCTACTCCATTAAAAAAGTGACTATAATATGTTTTGCTCAAAACTTCAAATGCTTGACCGTTATTGTTTGTTGGATGGCTATATTTTGATTTGTTAGTATCCAACTAGATTTTATCTTTGAATCCTTTAAATCTACTCAACAGTGTGTTATATGCAAACTTTATGTAAGAACAGATGTTAAAAAAATTGAACAAGTTTCAAAATAGAAAATAGAAACTGTGTCAATTGCATTAGCTAGTGAATTGAACTTTGAACTTTGTTCAACTTGAAGGAAACATTGTGAGCATTAGATAGCTAATTTTTATTAATTTGTTAAAATACAGGCTAGAAGGGCTTTAAGGGCCTTGAAAGGAGTGGTAAGACTTCAAGCTTTAGTCCGCGGCAGACAAGTGAGAAAGCAAGCTGCTGTGACTCTAAGGTGTATGCAGGCCCTTGTTCGCGTGCAAGCCAGAGTCAGAGCTCGTCGCGTGCGAATGTCAATGGAAGGTCAGGCTGTGCAGGAGATGCTGAATGAACGCCGCAGCAAGTCTGATCTTCTAAGAGAGGCTGAGGTATATTGTAGACAATTTGTATTACATTTCAAAGTTGCTTCATTTGAAGTTTTCTTTTTTATGAAATCTTTCATTCCCTACCGAAAAATTCTGTTCTGCCAATATGTTACTCTAGGAGGGGTGGTGTGATAGTAGAGGAACACTAGAAGAAATCAAAACGAAGATACATATGAAGCAAGAGGGAGCCTTCAAAAGAGAAAGGGCAATTGCATATTCACTTGCTCAAAAGGTACTTGTATAGACTCCGTTTTGTTTTGGCCTAGATTTTCTGAGATTGTAGATTCGTTACACCGATAGAATATATAATCTCTTAAATTTAAGCCGTCTGAGATTGTAGATTCGTTTACACAGACAAAATATATAATCTCTTAAATTTAAGCCGAAACAAATAAAGTCACAGTAAGTTATGATCATGTATCTCTTGAGTTATGTTTCTTTCTCCCATTCAATTAACTTGTTAAGACATTTTCCTCAGCAATGGAAATCAAACCAGAAGTTGGACTCTCGTACCAATATCTCAATGGCGTCTCGCAAAAATGAGTTCGACAAAAATAGCTGGGGATGGAGTTGGTTAGAACGTTGGATGGCAGCGAAGCCCTGGGAAAATCGACTGATGGAAAAGGCCCAATTTGATCCCTCAGAAGCAACCCCTCCTCCTAAAGCCAAAGTAAACAACGTCAAAAGCAACAATTTGAAAACCTCTGAACTATGCTCTGTAAAGATCAGAAGGAACAATGTCAGCACCAGGATTTCCGCAAGACCACCACCTCCAATTGGCCAAGGGACTCGTTCATCTTCGAGCCCAAGCTCGGACTTTCTCTATGACGAGAGCTCAGCATCATCGTCAATATGCACATCTACAACACCCATTTCTGGGAATACTAATGTGGCATCAGATAGAACAGAGGATAGTGGCAGTGTAGGGAAGCCAAGTTACATGAACCTGACCAAAGCTGCTAAGGCTAAGCAGAGGGATTCATCACATAAAATTGTGAAGCAACCAATGGATGAATTTCAGTTTGTTAGGAAATCAGCCGTTTTCAGTACAGGGAATTTAAAAGGTAATGCTGGTTCTGATGCTTCTTTAATCAACATGTCAGGCCTACTGGCTAATTCTAACAGGATGCAGAAAAGCTCGACATAAGACCGGATTCAGGTGTTTGGGTTTGCTTTGTTTTGTAAAGTTCAACTGCTTGTTGTTCATTGTGTGTTTAAAACTAGTTTTCTTATGGAACAGATGAAGTGCTTGAAATTATAAGATCCTACTTTCTGAAAAATATTGGACTTCTACTTGATTTAATTTGTGTCCTAGTCTCATTTCTTATTGTTTCGCAAAGAAAACTGAAAACACAAAAAGAAACTGTATTTTTTCTTTCTTTTGGAATGGGATAAAACCATTGTTCTAAGAGTTCCCGTCTAATTTGAGTAATCCTATGTCTAGTGCCTAGATAGATTTTAAATTTTCTATTACTTAGCGCCTAAATTCATCTAATCTTGTATAATACCCAATTTTGTATAATACCATCAAGACATTAGGCCCTCTATTTACTGCTTACATCCACCAAAATCTGATTTTTGATTCCAAATTTAGCACAAGCTTAAATATCGCACCAAGGCCCTCTATTTACTGCTTACATCCACCAAAATCTGATTTTTGATTCCAAATTTAGCACAAGCTTAAATATCGCACCAAGGGCACTTGAACCCGAACATGATCTAAATATCGCACCAAGGGCACTGTGTAGTGTTTGTCCGCGCACGTATGCAACATTTGCTCTCGGCACAAGAATCAGCACTCGCGAAACAACAAACATGTCTACTGAAATCTTATATTAGTTACGAATATGAACATGTTACAAACATGAGTTAGGCAAATCAAGCTAGAAAATTACAGCTCAACAGCAGATGCATTCTCTTATACCAAGTCCATGTAAAGTTTTCCTCTTTTAATTAATTACACATCAAATACAATATACAATCCACGAGAATATCATGGTATATCATAGGGTGACCACATAGACATTCCACATTTGCTGCACAGACGAGATGCCGGAACCAACGGAACTCGAGAGATAGATCAATGCTTCCACACCTTGCTACCAGCGCCCAGATGGTTATTTCGTCTGCAAAATGCCAAAAAAACATATTCATACCCAAAAAACAGAAAGTAGCCTAGCAAACACAGAATCTGCAAAGTGAAGAGTTGAATCATAAACTATATAGTTGACACAATATCTCCAAAAGGATACAAGACGGATGGGCTTCCTTGCAACTTTCACCATCCCTTTCCCTTGCTGTATGTGAAACAGGATTCGTAGATCAGCCATACAATTAAAATAACAGAGAGCATTTGAAAGTATAAATACAGGATTCATACTCAAGAATGAGGAACAGTGATGAAGTTGCAAGAACGAAACCAATTATCGCACGACATTGCAAACCCCTAAGACCATCTCATCTCAATCAAATTTGAGTCTTCACGGATTCGACCTGAGATAATCAAATTGATCGACAAGCTCCTGTAAATCTTCATTGTCCCAATCCATTGATTTTGCAACCAAGTTCCCAGCTCCCAAGTCGGGGTTATCGCCAACTAGAACTTCTTTCTCATCATTTATAATCCTAAGATCTTCATTAAGTAATTCCTCCCACGTTGACTCATCAAAAGCACTCAGTTCCCCACCACTTGTAAACGCCTTCGCTGCAACATTCATGTCACTGCTTGACTCAGAGTCCCCGGCAACTGACAAAAATGCCTCCATTTCAGATTCAATACTTCCCTGCTTTTCCTCTTGTTGCTGACTTGAATAATCCAAAGACTGATCTTGAAAATTATCAACACTAGGGCTCAAAGTCAGCCTTCTCTTCCTCCCCACCTCAATTTGTTTTGGATCCGCATTCTGAACATACTTGTCCATATAATGCTGGATGAATGTGGGATTACTAATGGCCTTAGCAAGGAAATTCATCATGTGTTGTTGCTTAGACTCTGTGTTTTGAATTCGGTCCTCCATTGCCATGATCAGATTCTTGGAATCCTGCTGTTGCTGCCTCAGCTTTACAATCTCCGCCATTAGCATAGTCCGATCCCTCTTCAGTCGTTCGAGTTCTCCATCGATTCCATAGTGGCCTAACTCAACACAAGGTCCTCCACTTTTTTGTTGCATCCCCTGTGATACATTCCTCCTCCTTTTTATAGTCTTCAAGAGATGCCTCTGCCCTCCCAAAAACCCCTCATTTGCAAATTCCCATCGGTCAGGATCCACTTTCTTGAAACCCTGAATCAGTTTGCAAGCATTTGAACTATATCAGGAGTTCAGGACTAATTACTAACAAGCACATAAAAAGACGCCCATAATTCACACACACACAAACCACCTTTTAATGAACAGAAAATGTCTTAACTTTACCAAATACCAGCTCTGTTTTGCAAATAATGAAGAATTACCTTAAATGACAAAATATTGGGCATAAAAAGTACCGATAATCAAAACTCACATTAATCAAACCATATTAACGTTTTTATTGTGTCGAAACAACTTATAATTTGGAAAACTGGAAAATCTCTTCAAAAAGATACCATAAAGAAAATTTTCGAAAACCCCACATAATATTATATTAAATCAAGCATGAATGTGAAAGAAAATGAAATTTTTGTTGGGTTTTAGGGGACTTACATAAGTATTAAGCTGACGAACAAAGCTGGAGAAGTTATTGTGCTTAAAGCATTTGGGAAGCAGAGACATGGAGAAACTGTGAGAATCCCAAACAATGAAGCTGTTTTTAGCTTTACTCCATGAAACCACAGAATCTGTTGAAGGGTCTTCCACCATGTCGAAAATCTTGGTCAGAAACGGAGGTGGGCCGGCTTCATGCAATCCTTCCATAGGCATTGGCTGTGGAGGAGAAGAAGATGATGATGATGAAGGAGCTTGATTAAAAGAAGCCAATGCGACTGGTTCTTCTTTCACCTTCACTTCTTCCATTTGTGAAATTCACTCTAGTTCAGTGCAGTGTCATGGAAATTTTTGCAGAGAGAATTGGGAATTTTTGTTGTTGCAGAAGGAAATTTAGGAGATATTTTTGGGATGGAATTTTGAGAAAAGGAAAGTGGAGATGATATTTGAGGGAGGCGGTGCAGAAGCTTCTGGAGAGACTTGAGAAAGGCAGGCGTGAGAGGAGGGGAAATTTCTAATTGAAGTCAGATGTGTCAGCGAATGGCTGTGGCATGTGGCATAGAAATTTCTTCATTTTTTATGAGAAAGTCTAGAAAGTTCTTGGGAAATTTTATCCCATGGCTTCACAATTTAAATTCAATTTATATCAAAAATATAAATAATATGTAAATATGAAATATTTCAGCTCACCTAAAATGATTGGTAAAAAATAGGATATTATTACCCACTTGCAACGTAGTCTCATTTCCAATTAATTGGTATTTTCATTTGTTTTATCAATTAACATTATTTGATTTTAACACATATATATTACATTACTAATTACAAAAATTAAGTCTACAAATTATATAAACTAAGAAGTTTTCTTATGATTAAATTTTGAGAAATAACAAAAATTTCAAATAAAAATTTAGTCAATGACAGTCCCAAAAATTTCATAAAAACTTTAGATACCGTCAATAATTATTTATAATAATATAACATTATTTAAATATAAATAACATTAAATAAAAAATTTATTTTTATTATATTATTCAAAATAATTTTTAACAACAGAAGTCGATGTGAACTTAAAATAACATTTCAATTAAATCATTGCGCTTCATCTTTCCAATCAACGGCATCCACAAAAAGGCGATCAGAATCTTTCATCCAAATCCTTGGTGTAATTTTAACAGATTGGGCAAATGGGGATTTAATCCTTGGTTGGCTGTTAAATTATAACTCACACATAATAAAGCAATAACAGGGAAGGGGCCGGTCGGGTTCTGGGTCAGAACCGGGTCGGACGAATCGACCCGTCTCCTGCTGCATTCCAGCTAGAGTTTCGGACATGTGAGTGGGAGGAGAGGCGCCGCGGTGGCAGCTGCGCCACTGCTCTCGCTGTTAACACCCACTCACACGCATGAAGCCATGGAAATGACATCACCGTTGGAATCGACATAGGCGATTAATCCTTCCCCATCACGCTGTCGTCTGAAAATGAGAGGAACAGAGGAATTGGGAGTTGCCGGCGTCGAGCTCGCCATTAATGACGGCTCTAGCCTCGACCGAAGCTCCACGTCCGTCAGTACTCCGCCGTCTTCGATGTTCGAGACAGGGGTATGATTCGAACGAATTTCAGAAAACTCAAATACACCATCCAAATCTAGCTTTTAACAACGAACAATCGTCAAATAAAGTTTAAAATCTGATCTCATGTATACACTTATACATTCGGCCGAAACTTGAACTCACGATATACTTTGCCATTTTGTAAATCGTTTGAGGTAAAATGTTACTTGCGAGTGTAAAAACTAAATAGTTTAAACGATTTGCAAAACTACAAACGCATACGATCGGATTCCGTCAAGGAAAGGCTAGGGATCTTGAAGTGTTCTTGGTGTTCTTCAATATTTTTGAAAGTTTTATTTATTTTTCTTGCAAATCTTGTAAATTAAATAACTCTTAGATTACAAATGCTACGCACATGCATAATATATGAAAAAATACTCAAAAATTAAATCTACACAATGACATTAACGAAAATGACAAACAGTGTTAGAAAATAAATGATGTGGGTTACCTATTTAAGTTTTAATGCACAAATTTATTGTTTATATTTTTCAACTTGTTAGTTGAGATTTTCTCCTGGAGAATTTAATGGAGCGGCTAGGATTTGTATTACGAGTGTTAATGATATATTTATATCACTTAACAATTATTTATGCTCATTAGATTAGATTTTAAAGAATGTTACATAGATTGGTAAAATAATTTTTCTTTCTTTTTGCCATTTGAGGATATAGTTGAAAATTTGAAGTTAAATATTATTTTTGTTTTATTTATTGATCATTAAAAAGCTTGTTATTGATCTAAATTAAGTTTATTGCATTTTCTAGAAAACTTGCTCGTACCTGTAATACGTGTATGATCGTTTTAGATTTTTAGTAACACACAATGTTTCAATTTAAGTTGTGACATTTTTGTTACGTAATATTGTAGTGGACACGTGTCTCTTGGTTTGAGTGATTATCACGCATACCTTATTGTAAAATTTGTTGGACATAAAAATAAATGGAATTTCATATTTATCAAAATTAAATATTCATACAATTTTATTTAAACTTCAGGGTTCTTACAGCTTTAATCCAAAAAATATTATTATTATTATTAATTAATTAAGAACGAACTAGTTGCCATGTTAATGCGGGAACTTATTGAATGCTATATATTTAATATTTAACTCAGTTTAATCGATTAGAGTTTTATACAAAGGTATAGTTGTGTTACTCAAATTCATTTCATTTAAAAAATCGCATGAGCACCGTATCATTTTTTGTCGCCTCTGAAATATCGGCTGCACTTTTTTTTATTTTTTTGGACGGCAATATAATATGTATAACTAAAAATCAATGTTATCAAAATCGGATTGAATCGGTCAATTTGATCGGTTTAACTGCGAATCAGCTATGAATCCGGTCGATTAGATCAAAATTAGCGCTTTAGAAAAATATCGGTCGAACCGGTAAACCGGAAAAAAATCGGGTTTTCTCTTCTTTTTTGGTAAGTGAATTTTCTCTTTTTGATCATTAAAACTGTGTCTTTTGTCTTTTAATCAACCGGTAAACCGGTTTAATGAGTTTTTAGAATATTTGATGAAATTATTTTGATTTATAAGAATATTTTCAGTTCATTATAAATTTTTATATAAGAATATTTCTGATTTATAAGAATATTGTCGGTTCACTATAAATTTTTAGAATATTTGATGAATTTTTAAGAATATTTATGATTTATATAATATTTTTCTTAAAAAAAATAATAATCCGATTGAACAATGGGTTTGACCACCGATTGAACTGTGAACTAGTAATTTAACCGGTTCGTTGTCTAGTCTGATTATGATAACATTGCTAAAAATATATTTTATATTCTAACTATATTTTTAATATAGTATATTACTCTCCACGTTCCTATTTAACCGATACACTTTTTAAATTGACTAATTTTTGTCTTAAAATATTTACTTTTTAATAAATATATATTTAACAAAATTATAATCACAAAAAAGTTTATACAATCTATAATAAAATTTAATGTTTATAATTTTTTAATTGTAAATATATAAAAGTGTAATTTTAAGGTCAAAATATAATCAAATTGACTATAACAAATTTTTAGGTGACAATTATTCAGGAACCGAGAGGGTATTTTTTTCGTTTCAATATGGTATTATTAATTTTAAGATTTGAGTTATATTATTTGAAGCAATAACAATAATATTGATGAACACCACCACTAAAAAAAAAAAAAGCGTCACTTAGATTTTAAACTGAAAAAAAAACTATATATAACGACCAAATCTACAAATATTGATTTTAAATAGAGATGAGTAATGTACGAGCTAATAACAATTAAAACGTATATATCAATAATAGTAACAGCAACAACAAAGACTATTATTGGAAACTTGGGTAATAAGAGTACCAAGGTTTTTGTATCCCTTTTGCAATTCCAAATCACAGATGGCTTTTCTGTGTCTTATTTGTAAAATGAAAAAAATCAAGTAGAAGAAAAATGTGTGTAATTTCTTCCACTCAGCTCATAATAAATCCTCTCAAACTCCATCAATACATCAGTGATGATAATTTCCACGGATCCCACCTGCACCATCATCACCTCTTTTGCGGATTTCTCAGCCAACATATTCAACAGCACCACCAAATGCTTCTGGAACTTTCCTTTTTCCGCAATCTCCTTCACTACCTTCCCCTTTTGGCTCTCCTTCACCCGTGGGTCCCTCATGAATTCCCGCAGTTGCTCGCTCGTGTTCATCAACCTCAGCAGCCTCTTCACGTCCTTGTCCACCGCTCGGAGGGAATTGTACTTAGAACCGGCCGCGACGTCGATAAGCGCCGTCGCGTAGCCGGTAGCGGAGTTTTTATGGAGAAGCTGTGCTGAAGATTGTTTGCAGGGACGTAGTAGCGGCGAAGAAGACGAATTAGAAAGAAAATTGGAACAAGAAGTTTTAGTTGCAAGGTTTTTGTGAGGAAAGCCTAGTTGTTGTTGATGTATGTGGGATGATGAAGTGGGAGGTGCTGAAGTTGGTTTAAATTTGGAGAATTCGTTAGATGTTCTATGGACTCTAGCAGCAGCGGCAGGGACTTTCAAGGACAATGAAACTGTGCTTGGTATTGTATCCATGGCAACACAGATAGATTGATTAGAGAGTAATTTTGAAGGAGATTGCGATAATTTTGTTGGTTGGCTTTTGGGGAATGAGATGACAAGATGAGATGAGGCTACGGTTCAGCTCACGGCCACTACACTTCTATTTTATGCCCCATTCATTTCGATGCTGTCCCACATACCTATCATTTTTGTTAAGATTATTATGTACTCCCTTCCTCATCAAAGGGTGTGGTAAAGATATTCAAATAAGTAAATTAATGAATAACAAAAATATTTTGTTTTTTGTTTTGGATAATATATGGTCCTCGTAAAGTAATAAAGAAAAAAAATATAAAACAACAATGTATTTATCTTTTAATAATAAAATATATACTTTTGAACATAATTTTGGGACATGGTAGTTCCTTCGCTTTAAATTAATTGAAAAATCAAATACTTGTTAACATCGACATCGATAAGTAAGTTTATATGGAGGAGTATGATTGTCTAACCACCATCTTTGTTATATACAAAAGTATATGAATCGGTAATGTTTACATGAAGGTGACATAATGTTATAGTTGAACTCCATGTTCCGGTGTGATATTTCCAAAATTTATATAGAAGTTCAAGAATACTACTATTGATCTATAGAAAAGGATCAGGTTTTAAAATCTTTCAATTTCTGCAAATTATACACCGAAAAGTAGATGAGTAAATAAGTAACGAAGCCCCCGATACATCAGAGATCCAGCCCAAAGTTCTTGAGAGATCGCCTACTTCATCACATCCAAGCCCAAAGTAGTAGGCTATTAAGTTCTAATCTGTACTCCTATTAGTTAAAATTAATTAAATTGAATTAAACAGAGTAAAGCATTATACGGTAAAGAGGACGAGTTCGAATGTCTAGACGAAAGAATTAATCCATTTCGATAAATTTTTTAGAACGATAACTTTAACGCTTTAAAGCTGAATATGCCTCTGTTCTAGTAGATTAGTAGATAATCCGTACATCAAAATATCACCACGTATACTTAGTATTTGTTTTAATTATTTTTTTGCTATTTGATGCTTTCAAAATTTTCATAAATCATGATATACCTTACCAATTTTTAGTTATTAAGTTATAATTATTTCAAACTATTACAATTACAAATAAGTCTATTTTGTTATACAACTTTAGTCAATTACAGATATTAAAACCGAATTGAATTTTTTTTTCCCTTTTAAGTGGGATAGTAATCAATACAACATTTTTAACGCATAATAATTTCTTTAGATGACTTGAAAAGCCTAAAGATGATAGTTTATTGTTAAGATCTTTATCTTTATGATAACTCCAAACCCTCAAGGTCGTATATTCAGACTAGAGCAGCACCAATATTCACAAATTCGGACAAAATCAAACATCCTTTCCTCAATAAGCCCTTTTCCCTACTTGTAATGGACTAGAAATCTAAAGAGAAAATATTACTTGAAAGTAAAAAAAAGTACTCAACTATACATAATCCTTAATGGGTGCTCTCTCCATTCATATTTATGTCTTTTTAAGAAAAAAATATATTCTTTTTTATACGTTCTTTTCAAATTCTAGTGAAGTATTAATGGTTTAAATTTTTATATTATCTTTACATTAAGTATTAATTTATTTGTCTTTCATTGTTTTCAATAAATTTTTAAAGAATAACATTGACATTTTACATATTTTTTATAATTAATTTGATATAAAATTAATACAATTCTTAATAAATGTGTGTGTTTTCTAAATTGATGCGTAAAAGATAATAGTAGGAGTATTTACAAATATAATTCTATGATATTTGATCCCGGCCGCTGCTATATATGGTCGCTCACGTGGGGGATTTCTTCCCCAATTTCCTCTATTGCGCTTAATTATTAATTATTGATACCACGTAATCCTTTCATTTATATTTACACGTTTTTTTAAAAAGTGAAATATATATTTTTTTACATGACACTTTCAAGTTTCAATAAAACATTTATGACTTAAATTTTTATATTACCCTAATATTTAGTATTAATTTGTTTGTCTTTTATTGTTTTCAATAAATTTTTAAAAGATAATATTGATCATTTATACATTTTTTAGTCAATTAAATATAAAATTAATACACTCCTTAATAAGCTTATTTTTTCCTAAAGCGACATGTAAAACCAAAGCCCAAACCTTATCTTATCCCTTTCAACTCAAACTTTAGTACTCCAATGAATAATTGTGTTCAAATTAAAATATATATATATATATATATATATATATATATATATATATATATAAATTATGTTCAAGTTTGGTGAATCATTATGTACCAATGCACAATTTTATTTTATTTTACTCTTTTTTAATAAAGAAATGCACAATTGATTACTTGTCTTAATACAACTGAGGTACAGTACATATTTTATATGTCATGATGCATTATAAATATCATTTCGTGATTTTCAATATAAAATTGTATAGGTACTGTATTTGGATGTTAAGAGGCTGTTTATAAATAGCCAAGAATAAAACCAAGTATATATTTTGAAGATAATTTATATATTAACTTTACTCGCATATTAAAATTGATATAAATTATATTATATCTAAAATATTTTTAATTTTATTTCATTCATAGACTTCAAATATAGTACGACTATCAAAACATATTAGCTGAGGGGTAAAATAGAAAAAAGAAGTTACTAATTTATTTTTAAAAATAATGAGATAACACATACTTATGGGACAAGTCTCTTATTTTTTAAAGTCATGGAAGAAGTATGTGAATAGCAGAAAGCGTTTCTTTAATTCGATGTTTATCTCATTCTTAAAGTCATCGCTTTGAGGCGAGACATGAGTTTTAATTAATGTATTGGGATGGCAAATTTTGACTTCGTGTATGTTTATTATTTTTATTAATTCTATTCACAATTGCAAAAGGGTACTATTAAAAATACTTAATTATACGGAAAAAAACATTTGGAAGAGCTCTTATAAAATATTTTTTGAGTTTACTAGTGAAAATACATAATTACACCCTCTTTTATTTATTTATTTGAAGAGCTCTTTTAAAAGTTAGAGTATATATAATATATCTAGTAGAACATCGCAACTATGGAGTATATGTATATGTTTGTTTCAGTTTAAAATTATAAAATCGTAAATTCTGACAATATAACTTATACTGTCAACATCTAATGTCTCATAATTTTAAATTAAAATAAAAGGGTTATATATTATTAAGAAGAAGACAAAATATGAAGCGAATTATTCAACATGTACGAAGCTAACTTTCTGGTAAAGATTCACGAAAAACTGTAGAGTGAGGGCACAGCTTCTGAGCAGCTGATGTTACGCATGACGAATGTGGTAATTAATTTATTTATTACAAAAAAGTTTACATTGACCGGAGTTATACTCCTCGTATCTATAATTACGATGTGTCGTCGGCAACTTTTAGTATTTAAATATTATCTACTAGTTTTATTGAAATTGTATAAATGAAAAAAAAATAGTATAAAGAGAGATAATGTGACATAAATAAAGAGAAAGAAAGAGGGTAATTATTTTAATTATTACAATAATTCACTCAAGAATAATTTGAAAAATATAAATGATAATTTTCTAAGATATGTAATATGTCAATTCTTATAAAAAAAAATTAAACTCTAAAAATACCGCATATAATAGAAGGAGTATATTGTCACATAAATAAACTTACATGAGAAACTCACTAATTAATAAGAATTTCACATTCGGACAGTTTTTTTTCCTTAGATTATCTTTACTTAATGAAATCTATCAAAAAAAAATTTATCTTTATATATTTTTATGAGTTTTTATTGTGAATTTGTTTGCATGCAAAAAATTATATATGGCGAGAGTATATTCTTTTCGCTTTATGGCTCATTGCAACTTGATATTTACTAAATTGGTATATTTTTATGAGTTTTTATTGTGAATTTATTTGCGTGCAAAAAATTATATATTGCGAGAGTATATTCTTTTTGCTTTATGGCTCATTGCAACTTGATATTTACTAAACTGGTAAAACATAAATGCATATCTTTTGAGTGAGAGTAAATAAAAAGTTGTTATCACCACTTTACAAGATATTCTCGAGTGAACCTCTTTCTTTTTCTCCCTTTCCTTAAACTGATATACTTGAGTAGATTTTGTTAAAAATAACAAAAACAGACTTTTAAGCTATTTAATATAAATTTATTTTAAAATTTTGATTTAAATTGTGACATGGATGTAACTTGAGGCTATTGTCATCCCACTCTCCAAAGTCCTCTCTGTGTTTGCTGCTTATTTGAATGAATGTGTGGATATTTGCAAATTGAATTAAATTTGATTTTACATCTAAAAATTTAAGATTCCAAAAAAAATAAAATTTTATGCACAAACTATTTTACAAGAAAAACGGACAAATATGCATAATAATAATTAAAAACTTCTGAAAAATTTCTAAAGTTTTTTTTAATTATATTAATGTGGAAATGGAGCATTACATTTCCATCAAAATCTGATGGGGCATGGGCATAAGATTTCATTAGATGATTTGCAAATTAGTGGACCGATTTTATAGCTGGCAGGGTGATGATGTAATCGTAGTCGTCCAACTCAACTTAAATTTCCAAATTGGCAGACACCCATTTACTTCCCACCATCAACGGTCCTCATTAAAAGCATTACTCTATTTACATCTCTTTTATATTGTGCTTCTCTTTGTCCCACTCCCACCACAACATAATACGGAGTATTTATTTAGAAATCGAATTTATATTTAAATCAAATATTTTTAATTTGAAAATTAAAAAACTCTGAAAATTTTATCTGTAAGAAATAAAAGTTTATAGTATACTCAAACGCCTAAATTTTTTTACAAATTTTCATCTTTATAGTTTTCTGTCTTGCTTCATAAACATTTTTGTTGGTATTTTCTCCTCTCTTTAGGATGAGTAGGTTGCGTTTGTTTTTTTTATTTAAATTTCTTTTTCTAGTTTTAAGCTATATTTTAACAATTCATATTTTTTACATAAGAGTCTTATGTTCTAAAAATTATCACATGTACATACCTAGCAAATGGACCTTACATGTACTCAATTGATACCGATCGATACGATCAACTCTATTTATTCGTTAAACTATAAAATCAAAATCGAATATTTATTACAACTTTCTTTGAATTTAACACAATTTTATGTTATATTACAATTTTGTCTAGTCTCTTTCAACATCCGACACAAATATTTAAAAATTATTTTGTAAATCATCTATTGATTCTTCAGTAGTTGATAATAGACGATATTTGATATTCATATACTTGATTTGAATCCGATAACTTTCTCTTTTGAATTACTTTTGTATTTATTCAGAAAATATTATTCTGTTTATCTTTAAACTGGCATTCGAAGAATATCTAAACACATAAAATTAATGTGTAAACTAGTAACACATTTTTGGTATAACTTCTGATTGTGTGGTTTAAAAATAAAAGAAAAATAGAATCTATCAACTAAAATATGACAAAAAATAAAAAATGATAAAATTATTTCAAAACATATATCGAAATGAAATAAATATCGATTAGATTCGGTTCTATAACTTTTTACTTTTCATTTTTCGTTATGACAGCGACACAACTGTGCTACCGCCTACCCGCACATAGAAGAGGAGAGACCCCAGTTTGCATGGCACGCCGGTCAACAGTTGTTCCGTAATCGAGGGAACGGTAAAAAGAATAACACACGAGACACGTGGCACTCGTCAGATGTCATGGTGACGTGAGAAAAAGAAAAACGAAAAGAAGCAACTCATCTCCTATGATTATGTCACTCGAGGTGGGTCCCAAGTGAACCGACAAAGAACTGAAGTACACGTCATCTTGCTTGGGGCCCACGTGTTTTTTTTTTTCGTACGTTTAGTCGGAGGAGGAGAAATTGACTTACGTCAGCTGGGGTTACAGTCTGCACGTTGAGTTGAGGATGACGAGGGAATCTCTAAAAATAAATTTTTTAAAAAAGAGGTAATTTTAATTTTAACAAAATAATTTTTAGGAATGTGTTCAAATTTATTATTATATATTAATTGATAAATCATATTTAAGAGACAGAGTTGTATCGATTATTAATTCGATTAATTTAGTTATTATTTCTTTTTTCTATTACTAAAAATAAATTTATTTGATTCAAATTTTAATATTATTTAATTTCAATTTGAATGAGTTTATACTTTTATGTTTAGAACAAGTATTATTTAGTTTTGATTTTAAACATATTAATAGATAAAAATAAAAATTAGCTTATACATATAATTACATATATAAAAATTTTAGAAATAAAGAAATCTAAAAAATTACAATCATCTTAATATTATTTTAAAATAAAAAAATACCCCATATTATATACATGAACATACAAACAAATAAATAATTAAACGGAAAAAAAAAAGTAAAGAGTGACATCAGAGAACATGTGATTGGCTCCACGCCAATTTGGTATTTCAAAAGAGTAGTTAATGTATTATGTGTTCCCGCACTTGGAAACCTTTTTTTTTTCTTTGTTCTTTTATAAAGACGCACTTGGAGCTAGCTTTAGCTTATAAGAATATTACAGTTATAAGAATGTGAAATCTTAATATTTCAAATTTACAGAATAACAATATACTAATAGTTACACAGAATTTGATGTAAGGTCGACCTAATCAGTAATGTTATACTGTTCCTTCTAAAAAAACAACAATATTCAGATTTTTGATGATTATTAATTTTAAATTTTGATCAATAATTAAATGTATAAATATTAAGTATTCTCATTAAATTTGTTATTATTTTTTTAAGTTATAACAAGATTTAGAAATTTGTAATTGAAATTTTTTTAATTTATCACAAATTAATAAATTTTTTTCAAATGTAATTTTTTTAAATATAACTTATTTTTTGAAACGAATAAAGTAACATTTAGTTATTAAAATACCCCATATTTATATATAAATTAATTGTCTCAAACATCGCTTACGATTTATAAGTAGGTGCACGTAATTTTCATCATTATGGCTCAATACTTGCAGAAGTCAGATGATAGATCAACAGAACTGATGGAACAAAAGATCTATTCTCTTTCACATGGCTAAAAAACGAACTAAAGCAAATCATTAGACCGATCGCTAGTGCCTACTGGTACAAGTCATGAAATCATGAATACAAATTTCAAATTTTGTTGATCGTAAATTAATTCGTAATATAGGTCAGATTTCTAACAATGCTAAACTATTTTGTCATGCAAATCCAACTCCGTTATAATGCATAGTATATTGTGGATACGTGGGAAATAGAATTTAATCTCTTTTTTTTGTTAAATTAAACTTAAGTCGAATAAAAAATGTCCTTTAAAGAATTAACATGCAAATTAAATATGATAATTCGGCATTAGTTAAATTAGAAAAGGATCGCCCCTTGTGTGATCCCCTTTTTGGTTTATCTAATCTAATATAATCTCTTTCCGAAAAAAATAAAATTAGAAAAGAGTACGGCGAGTTCTGAAAGTTTTTGTACCAAATTCTAATAGTTAGAAATGGGAAAGAAGGTATTTAAAATTTATTGATAAGGGAAAAAAGAAGAAGAAAAAGACTCTCAACAATTTTTCATAAATTGATATTTCATATTTTGTATTTCAAATTCTCCGTAACTTTTCATATTTGTATAATTTTGTTAATTTAAGAATAAAATATAGAGAATATATTCCTTTGACCTAAATAATTTATAACTAAAAAATTTAATAACACTAATTAGTCCTCTAATAAAAAAAACCTAATTATTATTAAAAACTTAAAAATTTTAAATTCTACTCGTGTAAATTACCGTTTAAAAGCCCCGTGATTTAAATTGAAGAAATAGGTACATCATTATTATTTTTAATCACAGGAAAAAAAAACGACAATAATTGAAAATGGACAAGTCATGCAAAGGCTGAGAGTAGAAATTACGTAATCAAAGTTACTTTCCTTGATGGATAAAGAATCATTCCCACCACCACCCTTCTCATTTCAGTTTCCAATTTCATCAAAATCAATAAAAACAAAATAAACAAAACAAAAATAAAAAATCACATTCATATCCCCCACCACCATTTTGTATTATTTACGTCCTCTTGCCCACTTCCACCACATCCCCGTTGACATCTCTCTCGATCATCAATACTCCCACACCACTCACTCACTCGCCGGAAAAACAAAATTATTTGTCATGCAAGGAGACCGCGGCTTCTTCTCCCTCTCCGACGGCGGAGTCCGCCTAGAACTCACCCCCACCACCACCTCTCCACTCGCCCTAGACGTCGCCGAGTCGACGGAGATGAGAATCCAGCGCCTCATCTCCGAGAACCCCGTCATCATTTTCAGCCGCTCTTCTTGCTGCATGTGCCACGTCATGAAGCGCCTCCTTTCCACCATTGGAGTCCACCCCACCGTCATCGAATTGGAGGAGGACGAAATCGGGGCTCTCGCCGACGACGACGCCGGAGCTCAGCCGCCGGCGGTGTTCATTGGTGGGATACGTGTCGGAGGATTGGAGAGCCTCGTGGCACTTCACCTCAGTGGTCACCTTGTCCCGAAGCTCATAGAAGTTGGTGCTCTCCAGGGTATGGACATGGTTTTCGAATAATAATTATTTGGGCTTTTAGTAATTATTAATTATTTTGAGAAGCCAAAAAAAGAAAAAAGAAAAATAAATAAATAGCTCCTTAATTTCTCTTTTCTTTTCCTTTCTTAGATTGGCTGGACTAGTTAGTATTGTTTGTAGTTGCTGAATGATTAAAATTGTTGATTTTGTGAATTTGCCAAGTGGAATTTTCACTTAATTAATGGTTATGACCATGAAATGAAGAATTATTAGGAAATTGTATTGTTTAAATATTGTTGTCATTATTGTATTCTATATTTTTGGCTATCAGAAATTAGTTAATCTTTAATTTTATGTATTTGTGTTTTAAGAATCTTGGTTTTGAGTTATTTTAGTGTGTTGAGTTTAATAATATCTGACGGATGACAATCAAACAAAAGAATATTCTGGAGTTTCTTTTTTGCTAAAAGATGTTTTAAAGTACTTTTTAATAGCAAATTTGGATCATTAGCTTCTTTTCTTCTCCATATTCTCTAGCATATTATTGACCAACTGTCTTAGTGTTTCTTGAGGAATCAATTTTAGTGAACTCTTTGGTGTAGAATTTGGTAAAAACATAACTAATCGAATTTGGAATAAAATGGTTCGCACTTTGACTGAATTTTTCCTTTCTGTAATATTAAGAACAATTCAATATATTCCAATGAGACAGGAAAGATGAACTTTTAACGATGGAACTTATTTATTTATTTTTGTTTATAAAAAATGTAGGTGAGGTGAAATTCTTTCGGTCTAAAGTAATGACATTATTCACCGACATTTTTGAGGACTTATACCGATATTTTTAGATTATTCACAAAGAAAAATGATTAATAAAACTCAAATTCTTAACTTGAAATGTTTGCTAAATTTTATTACTTGAATTAACCAACGTTGACTAAAACTTATTTAAATTGTGCTTAAATAGAAAATTAAATGTTTAAGCTCACGTGATTTCTTTAGCTTTAAGAGGAATTAATGAATTTTATTTTCTTGAATAAAATATTAATTTGAGTAGTGTTCCAAAAATCATGTCAAATTGGTACTTGCTTGGAACGTAATCATTTTTGCAAACTACGGAGTATCTTGCTTAAAAGATGCGTGATTTACTACTTCAATAGCACGTAACTTCGAAAAAAAATAAATTCAACTAATTACTTTTCTTTTAGCTTTCTTAGCCTCAAAGAATAATTACTTTTTATGTATTTCCTTCTAAAAACAAAAAATCACCTAGGATGACGACGAATTACGAAACAAATAAAATAAATGTATAATCTCATCACACGATACTAAAGTATTAGAGATGTAAATTAAAGGACTTTTTAATCGCGATTGGAATAGATGGTAATTATTCAAACTTCACGAAATAAATAATATAATAGACCATTTTTTCTTAAAAGTAAAAATAACAAGATCCAAAATCTACTCGCTACGATAGTTGTTATGAATATATGTCTCTATGTAATAATATATATACAAAAATGATAAATCTATAAGTGTTCGAATGATTAGCTTGGAATTATTAAACGTTATTAGCATTTACTTAGACTTTTGTGCCCTGTTGAATTTGAATATAACTGATATAATTCAAGATATTTTCATGCTAAACTCATCGAAGGATTTGATAATGATCATTTACTCTCTTAATAAAACCTTCAACAAATCAAAGAGTGTATATGGAGAATATTTTGTATTCTAAAAAGTGTATTAAGCCCATTAGAGTTGACAAACACTTGAAAGAATTTTCCCAATTAGGTAAAGAGAAGGAAAATGAGATGGGAAAGACCATTTAAAATTTTATAAGGGAAAGAGCTTGAACCCCACTTCACTTGTAAGGGGAAGAGCATAA
>CM025786.1:61247443-61269805 GCA_014636745.2 Centella asiatica
TTGGCCATTTTTTTCCCTTCCGCTACTAACATTGGCGGAAGGGGAAAAGAATTTTAAAATTTTTTTTTCCCCTTCCGCCAGTGTTAGTAGCGGAAAAGACTTTTTTAAAATTTTTTTTTTTCCCTTCCGCTACTAACACTGGCGGAAGGAACTTTTTTTTAAAAAAAATTCTTTTAAAATTTTTTTCTCTTCCGCCAGTATAGCGGAAGGGAAAAAAAATTTAAAAAAAAAGTCTCTTCCGCTACTAACACTAGCGGAAGGGAATTTTTTTTTTAAAAAAAAATTTCCCTTCCGCTACTAACACTGACGGAAGGGATTTTTTTTTTAAAAAAATATTTAAAATTTTTTTTTCCCTTCCACCAGTGTTAGTAACGGAAGGGAAATTTTTATTCTTAACATGATTTACACACCAGTGTTAGTAACGGAAGGGAAATTTTTATTCTTAACATGATTTACACTTTTTACGTACTTAATTTCAAATTATATTCGTTCCGTTTTATTTGTAACATATTTTTAAATTTGTGTACCACATATTTAAAACATCTAAACGAGCATATATAACCATTATATTTTTAATTTTTTTTTATATACATAAAGGTACAATATCTTAATGTATCACAACTTTTAAAAATATTAAACCTATATATATGTTTATAGTGTCTTAAAATTTATGCAACACAAATTCAAAAATTTATTGCAAATAGGTTGGTATGATGAAGGAAGTAATTTTTTCCTTTAAATTAGAGGCCTAAAGTACTAATTTATTAGTGACAAATCTATAAATATTTTTTTACCCAATAGTTTCTCATTTATGTACTCCAACATTTTGCCATAACATCACAGGAAATCCAAGAGAGTAGTGGAACCAAAGGTCGAAAAGAATTTATTACTCTTTTTTATGGATGATGATGATGTCAGTTATGTATATGCGGCTCAACGTGAATTGTTTTTTAACTTAAACTTGATGACATCATGGTGTTTTCTCCATTCTATATATATTAAGTTGGCAGCCATTTTTATGAGTTACCAACGAAATACACTCGCTCGGGATTAATTTTATGCATATACAGTAAAATCTCTATAAATTAATATTTTTAAAATCGGAGAAATTTATTAATTTAGAGAGGTATTAATTTATTTATAAATTAATAATTTATTAATTTAAAGAAGCTTTTTAAAAAGGTTTTTTTTAATTTAATAATATATATTATAAAAATTAATTTATTTAAAGATTCATTTCAATACGACATCGGAATTTCTAAGTGCAATGAGAAAAATAAGATATTAAATTCACCTAGATGTGAATTTCAAAAAAAAAAACAAACAACAATTGATTTATATTTCAGAGTATACTAAATATATATGTAATTTTAAGAAATTATTAATTTATAATATTGTTGGGACCATATTTTAGTACATGGTCTTTCTAAAAATTATTATCTTATTAATTTATTAAAATTCTTCATTTTTTGAACTGACCTAATTTGAAATCGGAACAAATTATTATCTCAAAAATGTTATTAATTTATTGAATATTCACTTATAGAAGTTTTACTGTATTTCACACTTTTATATATTTAAATATAATTATCATATACGATATTTTAAAAAATTAGAAGAAATATTTTTTATATTATTCTTACTTTTAATGTATTAGTTTAATTTTTAATTGTTATAGCATTTATTATAATTTTATAATAATATTTATTATAAAATAATAATATTAACATTATTTTCTTATAAATATATTAATTTCTAAAATGATATATAAATCTGGATCAAGGGAATATAATAACTTCCCAATTTCCCATCATAGATTCATAATTCAACAAGTTTGGATAAGAAACTATCGGAAACTTTTATTTTTGGGAAACAAAATATCGGAAAAAATTAACTGTGAAAAGTAATGAAATTCTAAATTTTAACCCAAGTAAATCTTCCTCCTTGCTCGAGAGTATGCGTCACTACCATACGCAACGCAATCACCATCCGAACCTAAACTGAAGAACTCCAACACACACACACACCCACCCACACCCACACACACCCCTGTAGGGTTTTGATCGAAGAGAGCTTTAGAGTGAAAAAGATTGGATTATTATCGGTTTCCTGTGGCGAGATGGCTCTGAAACGCCTTCTCACGGAGGTCAGAGCACAATCTTACATATAAATGAATAAATCTTGTTCTATTCACCGATTTATTCTCAGCATTGTTGTGTTTCTTCACAATTCATGAATTGCTTTCTCTTGGGAACTGTAATTTCCAGTTTACCAATGTTTAATCAGTGAGATTATCATGATGATCATTTTAACGTTTTGTTTTGTTTTGTGGTTTGGGGGGTGGGGGGGGGGGGGGGGTGTAATTTCAGTTGTTGCTGGGAAAATCGTGTTTCTGTGGTTGTATAATATTGTTGATTAAGAGCTTATTATCAAAATTTACATTTTTTGGATCCTATATGTGTACATTTCCTAAAGCTTTATGTTTTGGTTTACATAATTGAGATGTAAGATAAAATGAAATGTGTCTGTAGCTCATCAAACCATTAAGAGGAGTAATATATACGTGTGTGAGCGCGCACGCGTGAGTCTATATATATTTGGTTACAGAGGATTAATATTTTGAAGAGGTTCTTGATCTTTGATTTTAATCACTATTGTTTCAATTTTTAATCTAATGAAGTTCTATTTTTTTTCCTGAAAGTGAGATAAGGAATGTTCTGCCGCTTATCATGCTCTATTACCTTAAAACAGGCCGCAAAGAAGCAACCACACTTCAAGCAGTTAACCAGATTGTCTATAAGGTCTTATCTTACCTCCAAAAATGTAGGAGATTCCCGAGGTATGTTCCTACTAATGTCTTGGAAAATGCATGTTTAAGTTATTTTTATACTTAATTCGTCAAGCATAATTTGGTGGTAATTTTATTTTTTTAGTTTCTTTATATTGCTACTCTTTGTAATTTCAATAGATCAATAAGATATTCTCAGTTGTCTTAAAGATTCTATTGTTGTCGGCATTTAGGGCCTCATTGAAATTGATGAAAACTTCAGTTCCATCAGAACTCTGTACTTTAATAAGCAAACATGCTAGTCTCTCAGACACTGCCAGAATCTTAACTATTTCTTAGTTTCATATAATAACATGTTGTCTGGTAGGTTTCTCCTTAGGGGATATATCTCAATTCATTTGACATGTAGAATCATTTATTTCTGTTTGATCGCTAATGTTACTTCTTCGAATTAGTGATGGCTCTTTTGCGTAATATCTATAAGGATCTAGGTCACTATTAATTTCTGAACTGTATAATTTTATATGTAATTTAGGCATGTGTGGTATTACTGGTCTTTTGTTATCTTGGTTTTTCCAGCTATATATTCCATTTCCATACTTGTAGCTTATATCAGGTATCCATGCACTCTTCTACTCTCAATCCTACTCTGTGCAAACTTATTGATTGGATCACTTGGCACATCTTGGGTTTCTGAAGAGATTAATGCTTGGCTTCTGTGCTCTGCATCTCCTTGACTGTTAAGTGCCAAAAGTATTGTGCATACTATCTCTTTGTTTTCTGTGCCGAAAATTGTTTATTGAGGTCTTTTCCCTTGTTCTTGTGCAGCAAATATTCTTTTCAATGGTCCTCATAGGTTTCAGTCAAGTTATGTTGGAAATTTAGCCCGCCAAGTACGTGATGCAGAGGGATCGAGTGATGCTGCTTATCTTAAAGAGCTTCAAAACCTAAATGTTCCAGAGTCAGTAATAAGAGTTTTTGAGAGCCAACCTTCATTGCATAACAACCAATCGGCACTTGCTGAATATGTCAAGGCATTGGTTAAAGTTGATAGGTTGGATGAAAGCGAGTTGCTTAAGGCATTGCAGAGAGGTGAGCTTGTTGGTCTTCTATTTTGCCACTCCTAGAATATTTTAGATTTTCGTCTCTTTGTTGGTTTTACAACCTGTTAATTATGCTTGCTTTTGAGATCTAAACTTGTGTCACATAAGGAAATACATTTGATCCTAATTGTCGTTATTACATGCTACCTACTGATTTTGTAATTTGTTTCCTACAATGTAGTCCCTTGGTATAGTTCAAATGTAGTGGTCAAAACTATGTTTTACTACATGGATTATAATGAGTTGAGACACACATTTAGAATTAGTTACTACATGGATTTCATGTCATTTTATTATCTAAAATTGAAAATGTATCTATAAGTTTTGAATGGCGTAACTAACGCTGATTCAGGTTAAGTTAAAACAAAAAGATGAAAAGGTCAGAATGTGTTAGCTAGCTAGATTATTTATGCACTCCCTCCATTCATATTTACATGTCTTTTTAGAGAGAAAATATATTCTCTTTTACATATCACTTTCAAGTTCCAATGAAGCATTAATTGCTTAATTTTCTACATTACCCTTGCATTTAGTATTAATTTGTTTGATTTTCATTATTTCCAATAAACTTTCAAAAGATTATATTGAACTTCTGTACCTTTTCTAGTTAATTGGACATGAAATTAATGCACTTCTTAATAAGCGTATTTTTTTCTAAAACGACTTGTAAAAGAGAATGGAGGGAGTATATAGCAACTTAACCAAAGTTCAATGCAGGGATTTCAGGTACTGGTGTGGGCCCAGGAATTTCAGGTACTGGTGCGGGGGAAGAAAGTATTGGCGGTCTTGCAGCTTTCAGGAATGTTGGGAAAACTACGAAAGATGGTGTCCTAGGAACCCCTAGTGCTCCGATACATATGGTTACCTCTGAAGGAGGACATTTTAAAGAACAATTGTGGCGCACTTTCCGAACTTTAGGCCTAGCATTCCTATTGATTTCAGGTGCTGGAGCTCTAATTGAGGGTAGGGGACTTGGTAAAGGTATTCTTATGGTTCATTGGCTGTTCTCTTGTAATGGTTATGTTCATATTCTACTATAATTGGATAGCATATTCCTTTATTTTCTGGCATTGGCTGTTTGCCAGGGCTGGGCCTTAGTGAAGATGTGCAACCAACAGTGGAATCTAAAACAAAATTCAATGATGTAAAGGGTGTTGATGAAGCAAAAGCTGAGCTTGAAGAGATTGTTCACTATCTTCGAGACCCCAAGGTGTTCAACTCAAATTTTGGCATTTGCTGTTAGAAACTAGAAACTAAGCCAACCTCTTTTTCTGCCATGCCTTCATATCTAGAAGCATTATAGTGTTGTAACTATCTATTTGTGTAATATTGTGACCATTTATAATCTTTGTTCCATCTAGTGAGTTTTCCTATACACGCAGTACAAAATTCTGTCTCAACCCATGTTTTTGAAGGGGAATATGTAGTTAAGATAAAAAATTTAACTTTCTTATTAGCCTCTTGTTTGTTGCAGCACTTCACTCGTCTTGGTGGGAAACTACCGAAAGGAGTTCTGCTTGTTGGTCCCCCTGGCACTGGCAAGACTATGTTAGCAAGGGCGATAGCTGGAGAAGCTGGGGTGCCATTCTTCTCATGCAGTGGCAGCGAGTTTGAAGAGATGTTTGTTGGTGTTGGGGCCAGGCGAGTGAGAGATCTATTTTCTGCTGCGAAGAAGCGGTCACCATGCATAATATTCATTGACGAGATAGATGCCATAGGAGGTAGCCGCAATCCAAAGGACCAGCAATACATGAAGATGACTTTGAATCAGTTGCTTGTTGAACTGGATGGTTTCAAACAAAATGAAGGAATAATAGTAATTGCTGCAACTAACTTTCCTGAATCACTGGATAAGGCATTGGTGAGGCCTGGACGTTTTGATCGACACATAGTTGTTCCAAATCCAGATGTTGAAGGACGAAGGCAGATCATGGAATCTCACATGTTGAAGGTACTAATTGCTTTATTCTGAGTAATGCTTTCCCCCTTTTCCTCCACTCTCTCACATTTGTTTTTTATCTAATTGAGAGTAAAGATTTATTCGGTGACTTTGGTTGTCTGTTGGTGATTGACCTTTTGTACAATATCTTTGTGAGTAAGCAATGTTGTCACTGTGTCGAAGATTTAAGTTCTTGGTGGACAGTATTTTTTTTCCTCGTGTTGACTCGTTGATAGATTTTTTTATTGTTCTTTTCGTTTCAGGTGAACTATATTTTGCTTCTTGCCCTGGCATAAATTACCAAGTATAATGAGAGAATGAATTTACTTGTATGTGTTGTAAGAAAAGTGTACCTGAACTTAGAGGACATTTCTTATGCATATCACGTTGCATTTACTTGCATTGCCATATCATAAATGTAGCACTTCATCTCCATATGATGACGATCCGCAAGTGAATATGCTTAGCAGTTTTATTTTTAGTTATTATGTTCAATTTCTTATGTATATTTCCTTCTCCACAAATGCAAGTAAAAGCTTGTGCTCTTGCAATTATATTTTTTATACTAAATCTGCAATATATCATGGCAGTAGATGTGTTATCTTGTCAAATGCTTCGCATCTGCATGTTCTCATTCCTTCCGCTTTGCATGTTGTCAAGTGTGAAACCATGCACAGAGCCGTGGCCATTAGCTTTGCCTGAATAAATTTGCAAATCCTAGTTGATTTACATAATAAGTACAATAGTGTAGTGAGTTCTAATACCATTTAGCAGGTTCTGAAAGGAGATGATGTTGATCTGATGATAATTGCCAGAGGAACTCCTGGATTCTCAGGTGCCGATCTTGCAAACCTGGTCAACATTGCAGCTCTCAAGGCTGCAATGGATGGTGCCAAAGCAGTGTGCATGGCAGATTTAGAGTATGCAAAGGACAAGGTCATGATGGGCAGTGAACGCAAATCAGCTATTATATCAGATGAGTCGAGAAAGCTGACAGCTTTCCATGAAAGTGGCCATGCTTTGGTGGCTATCCATACTGATGGTGCTCTTCCAGTACACAAGGCAACAATTGTTCCACGTGGTATGTCTCTTGGCATGGTTGCTCAACTGCCTGATAAGGATCAGACAAGTATTTCCCGGAGGCAGATGCTTGCTCGACTTGATGTTTGCATGGGTGGTAGAGTTGCAGAAGAGCTCATATTTGGAGATAATGAAGTTACATCAGGTGCGTCCTCTGATCTCAATAAAGCAACTAGACTTGCCAGAGCAATGGTTACAAAGTACGGAATGAGTGAACAAGTTGGGGTTGTTACTCATAACTATGATGACAATGGAAAGAGTATGAGCACCGAGACTAGGCTTCTCGTAGAGAAGGAAGTGAGAGAAATCTTAGAAAGAGCTTACAATAATGCAAAAACCATCCTTACCACACACCAGAAGGAGCACCATGCCCTCGCTAATGCATTGCTTGAGCACGAGACACTAAGTGGAAGTCAGATCAAGGCCCTACTTGCTCAGGTGAACTCTGATAAGCAGCAAAAGATAGATGTACCTCAGAGGACTTCACAGTTCAACCCTGTGGCCCCATCAGGACCACCTGCTACTTCATCTGCGGCAGCAGCTGCCGCAGCGGCAGCTGCAACTGCTGCAGCCAAGGCAAAAGGAATTGCCCCTGTTGGATCTTAGCGTAGGACAGTGGTGTGACTCGTGCATATATTATTGAGGCCCTTTTTTACATTTTTTTGCTTAAAAATTTACTGTAGTTTGATTGTCAGCGCCATTGTGGTCCTAGTTCTGTATCACTGCGTCAAATCAAAACTTACAGAAGGCTAACCACAGCTAGTTCATTACTTCAAAATGTAACAGTTGGTCTTGGACATAATTTTTGTCCCGCAGGGTTATGTTTAGCCATACCGTTGAAAATAATGAATTCTGCTTAGCTTCTACCTGAGTAGTACGTGGATGCTAAGATGGATATAATACGTGCATTAAAGTTGTTTGATTACGGCAGATCTTTAAAAAATTAAACTTCAATACCACCATGGAAGTGGGTTGGTCATTTGTCTTGAATATATTGAGCATTGGTTGCAGTGTTTTGTTCACACCAATGTTGAGATGGTTCTCTGACATGGGGACTTGCTGCATTTCTTATTTATTCATTGGAATGCAAGTCTCTTGTGGTGCTCTATCAACATAACTGTTGTGTACAAGAATTGCTCTTAGACGTCTTCGATTTTTTGGAGATCAATACTTCCTAACTATGCATACAAACATGTCATCAGCACTGTGCATAAAATACCAAGCAACTTCACTACTTTTTGCTATTGAATATATACCAAAATTCCTTTGGTTCAAGTGATAAGAAACTTATTTCCCTTAGGTAATGTCTCAATTTTGAGCCTTGTAAAGGGAGAAAATCAGTATTGGGAAAGTTCTCTCCATATAAAGTCCGACCCATCTCGAACTTATTTCCATATGAAGTCCGATCCAACTTGAATTCAAATTAGTTAGCTAAATGGTTTAACAAATAAAAAAGGTACTGCACATAAAATTAAACACTCATTTATGAGTCTTAAGTATTTCTTGTGGCATAAAATTTGACACGAAATGCTAAATCCACTTGTTGCTTGCATGTAGTATCTTATGTACTGATACAACATGCCTAGCTATAAATGAAAATAATGTTAAAATGCAAGATTTTAGTACCTTGGGACTGTAAAAATTGCTGTTTTATTCGTACAACCAAGCGTTATTGCAAATAGACTATAGTAAGAACCCACAAAACTACAATGCCTAATATTGCAGGATAAACGACACTGAGGTCACTTGCTATATCTTCTGTCTAGGCTGGAACTGTTTTTGGCTTGACTCCAATTTTTCTCCAAGAAACACTTGGCATTATTTGTTTCTGGTCCACTCGATCTTTGAACTTGACAGCAAAGTTGAGCAGAGAATCAAGGAGAGAATCCGAAAGAAGATGAGGCTTGAGACCCAACTCAATGAGTTTGGTGTGCTTTGCGTTGTAGTAATGTTCTTCTGCCTCAACTCTAGGGTTGGGTACTGATATTGTTTGCACATCGATCCCAAGCTTCTTTCCTGCCTTTGTAACAAGGGTGGCAAGTTCATTCACAGAAAACTGTTCAGTAAATTGATTGAAGACTCTAAACTCTCCCCGCTGTGCCGGATTTGCAATGGCAAGCTCAACACACTGAACTGTGTCCCGTATATCAAGATATCCTCGAGTCTGTGTAATGCAAAATAAATATATTGGACTGACAACAAGAGAAGAAAAGGACATGGAAATTTGTGGCTAGGCTAGTAAATAAAAGTTTCAACTGGACCAGGTAAAGCAAAATTTTGTTGCATTGTGGGATGCATTACTAGCTTTCACCATTCTGAAAATTGAGCATGCACACTCGCAGACAGAGACACTATTGAGGTATAATTACTAGAATTATGTCAGAATTTGTAACTTGTTATGTAAAGACGTGTTAGTTGTCGAACAGAAAACATAAACCAAGTTCTCCTTCCCAGACCCTAAACTTGATTTTATGTGCATCTGAAGTTATGCAAATCTTTCATTTTGTAATCAAATTAACTTTTTGATGGAGGAAACAAGCTTCCTATTATTAGTTTTCAGAAGTCATAAGTAACAATCTACACAGCTTGAAAAGAGATACTAAAACAAAAAACAACCAAAGGAGCACTGTATGGCAAGCAAGATAAGCATTCAAGGAGAGCAGTATGCAAGATGCTGCATTAAAAGCCACCGAGATGGTATTCAAATAAGGTAAAGACTTAACAGGGCATTTGAAAAATAAATACTGCAGAACCATATGAACCATCTGCTCAAGAGAAAAGCTGTCAAAACAGCATTAGATGATATTGTAAGTTAGAAGGGGGAGTAGAGACAAATGGCATGATGATGCAAGAAGCAAAGCTAGATATATATTGAAAAAGAAATTTTACCTGGCCTCCTTTTCCATAGACAGTAAGTGGATGACCAACAGCAGCTTGCACGCAAAATCGATTCAAGGCAGTGCCAAATACTCCATCGTAATCAAACCTGTTATAAAGCTCTTCATGCATCTCAGTCTCATCTGTCCTCACGCCATAGACTACTCCCTGGTTCAGATCAGTTGCCCTTATCCCCCAGGCCTTGCAAGTAAATGCTATGTTGTTTGAATCATGGACCTTACTCAAATGGTAGAAGGAGCTTGCTTGTTTAGGATAAGGTAAAGTATCTGTTCTTCCGTTATGAGTGATCGTTATGTAACCCTCCTCAATGTCTATGTTTGGGGTTCCATATTCTCCCATGGTCCCAAGTTTCACTAAATGGCACTCCTCACTGAATTCTTTAATAGCAAAGAGAACATTTAGTGTTCCGATAACGTTATTATGTTGGGTGAAGACAGCTCTTGACCTATCAATCATGGAGTATGGGGCAGACCTTTGTTCTCCAAAATGGACAACAGCATCCGGTTCAAATGACTTAAAGGTGTCTGATAGAAACTCAAAGTCGCAGACATCACCAATGTAGAGTTGGATAGTCTTATCTGTGAGAGATTTCCAACGTCGAATGCGGTTATGGATGGACGAGATTGGTGTCAGAGAGTCAAGACCAAGCTGGTGGTCAAAGTGACGACGGACAAGATTGTCAACAATTGCAACTTCATAATTTTTGTTGGATAAATGGAGGGCAGTAGCCCAACCACAGTAGCCATCACCACCAATAACCATTACCCGCTTTGGCTTTGATGCTTCATCTGAGGTCTTGTGAGAGCCAGAGCTAGGTTGAGTTTTGGCTTCTTCCGTCAAAGGTAGAGTTGTTGCACGGATAGTGCAAAGCCTTTGGAATCTCTTCTCTCCTCGATGGACAAGCTTTGTAAAAGGTAATGTTGAAGTTTGTGAACCAAAAGATGCAAAGTAGACCTTTGACCCAAAATTCAGATCCTTGGAATAAAATTTGCTGCTTGAGATACTTGTAGTAGAGGAGATAGAGATCGAATGTGCCATCTTAACATCTACTTTCACCCTTAAACTTGTATAATTACCTAGAAAGAAAATAATAAAATCAAATTGAGTTTTATGACTTTGTTATGCTGTGTGTCTACAAATGTGAACTAAGTAACAAAAAAAAAATAATAATAATTATAACTTGGTTGTAAGAATACGGCTTTAGAGAAAGGAAACCATTTTTGAAAGAAATCTCAGGCACTACCCCACTACACATCGCATCTTAAACTTATGGCACTGTGCATGGGGGTTTATTATTATGCAGATATTAACATCTTTATATAAATAGGTTTGCAAAGTATACAATCAATTGTAGCAAAATTCCACAAAATAATGGTGGAACTATGAACCATCCATCTACTATACAAAACATAAATTGCAGATCAGTTAACACTTAATTTTGTTGCTGCCACCCATCTCAACCATTATAACTAGAACTATATATAACTTGCTTGTATCATTAGCTCGAAAAAGTCATCAATCATTACCAAGTATCTTTAAGAACACATAAAAGCACTACTAATTAATCATTCAACATATTACGATCAAATTACATGCTACTGCTGTTTCAAAGCACACTCACAAAAAGCAAAACAAAAAATCGGAAAAAGGGAAAAACTTTTCTTTGGGACATTTCAGCAGTCATAAGTTTTGCATCACTGACCAGACTATAACTACCTAAATTGACAATTACAAAAATACCCAGTTCATCGTTACACGCATTACGAACTTCTTTTCTGTAATCCAGAAAGTGTTAAGCTTCAACTACAGATTGAAAATCAAAAAGAAAAGCAGCCCAAAACAGTGAATGATAATGTCGAACTACAATTGACTGCATATGATTACCAAGCGAAAACTATGGAGTCAAGAAACAAAATGAAAAGGGGGTTCTTGAGAAATGTCTGAAAGTGAACATACAAAAAACTAAGAAATATGAAAACAGAGGAACCACTTACTTGGGTTTTCTCTATTTCACTCTCAAGGTGTACCAGCAGCAGAAAGATTTTAGATCGAGAGGAACAATGGAAATGGATATTCGGCATTTGCAATGCGATATCCAAGATTTTGGAAGGAGAATTACAGGTTTAACCCCACGACCTTCATAAAATAAGCTTTTGAGGAATAATTTATTTATTTAATAAAAAAAAAGGAAATAAGCGATTGTTTTTATCATTCATAACAATCATTTATATCCGCGGTCTCTATTTATTATATGTCGGATAACTTACCTGTTTATGATATTTATAAATTTATACTTCCTATTTTCTTTTAAGATAAAAAAATCTACATAGTCTACTATAATTGTGAAATTTAATAAATTAAATGTACATTTATTCAATTTTTAATTAGTGCTAAAATTCAAACAATATTATTTTTAAAAAGTATAAACTTGTAATTTTACAATCTTGATATATGCATATCGAAGTAGAATTTCACGAATGATTTAAGATTGTTTCCGAAATGTATTTAAGCTTGAAATAGAGGGACAAAACTTCCGATCGCAATACAAACATGAGATAAACTCAATTTGGCCAAATCAGTAATAATTAGAACAGCCCTCCAAAAATAAATTCTTAAATACTGAAACCTGGATTTTTTTTTTTTTACGGAAATCACCTCAATTCCCCTTTTCATTTCAAAATTTGGAATACATTTTAGTTGTTTAAAATCATTTGTAAAATTTATAATTTAAAATATCTACAAATCTATCATATTTGAAATCAACAGTTATAGTATACTAATACAGCTAATTTAATGTAAAACAATTTTTGTTGATACACTAGATATAGGTTAATTAAACTTGATCTCTAATTTTGAAATGGAAAAAATATATGCGGTAGCTTTCTTTGAAAAGTTATAATGTTTAAATTACTGGAAAATAAAATCCTAAGAAGAAAGAACTTTATGTTATCAGATATACATAACCCATATTGGACACAGGATAGTGCTTCTTATAACTCTTATAAATATTTTTTTAAAGACATAAATTCACCATTTAAGTATTCTTTATATCCAAAATTAGAAATACATTTAACGGACTCCAATTTTGTAAATCAAATTTTCATAAGATGGTCCACCATTTTCATATGGAGATAACTCTGTCTTGTGTTGTTATGCATTAAAGATTCAATTCTACAATCCATTCTGCAACTTATAAGTCAAGCAGCTGGAACCTTTTTCCCATCCTCAATGAAGTAGATGGCAGCTTCCGGCACCTACAAGAAGCAAAAAAGTAAGTAAAAAAATAAAATAAAATACAATACAGTATATGATATGAAACTAAACTTTGGCCAACTTTTATTATCAGTGGCAATTTGATAATATAAATCCAGTTTATATATGATTTGTTTGGAGGTTCATAAGCTTAGTCGAAGATCAGCACTTTCTATACTAACATTACATTTGGCACCTGGCCAGTTCAATATCAGCAGTGATCCATCTGGATAGTGGTTTATATTTGTTATCCTCTTATTTGATAAATGAAGCTCATTAGTTCCTACTTTCAGTTACATTTAGCATTAATCAATATTGTTAAAAAAATAAAATCCAGATACATTGGTTGAAGAAACTTACATCGGGCCAAGTTTCTGTTATGAAGTCCACAACATCGAATGCAATGTCTCCTTGAACGTCAATCTGCTCCTTCTCTGTTGGTCCCTGAAGTCGGCCATTTCCATAAAATTAGAATTCGGTAGCAGTTAAATTGTTGCAACAAGTTCCTGCATAAGCAATTACGTACCTTTACAATAGATGCTCCTGTGGCAAATTTTTTCCCAAACCTTTTCGAAGCATCACTGAGTTTTACACCTAAAACAACATCCCCGGGAGAAAAATATATATACTTAGCTAATAGTCATATCTCATAGAAAAACAAATGCATGCAACTCACCGAATAACTCTAGTCCTTTGATAGTGGTGATACATTTGCGCTTGTTTCGCACAACCTTTTCAATAATGACTTCTTGCTTATCCTGAAGTAGATTCAACTAGTTAGCATTATTCAGCTCACAAGTTATATTTTGATATGAAACATCTTAAAACGGCAGAGGAGTGAGCCTGGAAACGAACAAGTTAATAAACAAAGCAAATTGTCAAATCTCACAATATTGAAGTTCATGAGATTGTAGATGTAGAACAAGGATGGATAAAAATCAATCCCACTAAAAACCCAGTAATTGAAAACCAAGCCATTACAGGTACCAAGAGATTTACCAAGAGGATAATTGACACATCCACTACGTCCAGGTCTAATCAGCTATTTTCAACAAAAGAATTTTAAAAAATAAATAAAAAAATATCCCATACTGGTTATCTGATCGAAACATTGAGAATCTAAGATCGAGAACCAATATTGTAAATTTGTAATTACATCAGGCGTGGTAACAAGTACCATGTATTTCATGTCAAGAATGTGTGATACCATAGTAGCATGTTAGTGCATGTATGACATAGATCTCTCCTTTGAATAAATGCACACTAGCATTACAGTTTAATCAAGTTGGACTCTCTAAATGACTAAAATTACCTAAGAGGGTATTAGGTCTGGTAGCCCAATTATAACAAACCTACGACAGAAAAATACAGGCGCCCTGGACATGCTTGTTCTGATGTTTATAAAGCTATTAACATATAAATGGAAGGGCATAGTCTTACTTTTTTCTTCGTTTTTCCACCAGGAAGACGTTTCGCTTCTGGCTTGGAGGATGATGATACACCTGAAACATCAAAACGCCTTTGTAAAAAAAACAAATGTGATCTGATTGTCACAACTCCTAGCTTAAAAAGTTAAAAAGTTAATACAAAAATTGACCAAACATCAAATTCATGATTTTCGGATACAATGGAACAATTCAAATTGTTGCAATTCACAATGAAATATCAAACTGTTTTCGTCAGTAATTTAAATCAACGAAGATATAGGAACACAATTCCATATGTTGCAATTCATCCATCAAATCACTACCAATTGACAATAATCCAAGTCCAGACATTTACATGATATATTTGGGCTCCAAGCCAACATCATGAAGCCATTACCAGAATTACAGTAATATAAAATTTCTATCATAATCACAATTGTATCACTTGGACAAAAAAAATAAATTGCAGTATCATAATTTTCTGACATAAATCTTACCAGAAGTGGCAGCAGCTCCATCAGCAATTCCAACAGATTGGAAATTTTCAGATACTTTATCAACTTCTTTATCACCACCTTCTAATTTTACAAAATCATAGAATCATATCTTCTCCATCATTCTTATAAAATGATAAAAAGAAAGGGGTAGTATTTAACAAGAAAAAGAAAAAAGGAGAAGAATTTACCAGGATTTGGAAGGAGCTGGGGATAGAGATTGGGGGCGTTCGCAAGCAACCAGGGTTTGCATTTCTCGAAATCTGGGCCAAATTCACAGTACTCCGCCGGCAGGGAGCAAACTTTACAGTAGAGAACCTGAGCTGCTTCTGCCATTTTTGTTTTGTTTGTTGAAGATACAACAGATTTACAGTTTTACACAATTATGGCCCGAGACTTCAGAAATCTGGATTTGGGCCTATTTTCTGGTGGGCTAAAAGCCCATATGAGCAGCTATATTTGCTAGAGAATTGGGAGTTCCTCTCTCTCTCTCTCTCTCTCTCTCTCTGCCCCCTTCGTTCTGTAAGGTACTTTAAAAAGGTTTTAAAAGAATATTATGAAGGTTATTTTGAGCCATTAGGTCTACTTCTTTTGGCAATTTTTTTCCTTTGATTTCACTTTCAGATCGTCACTTTACAACTGTTCAATGTTAGTCTATTCATTCAAAATTGAAAATACATTTAATTTATTACTTAATTTAATTGTAAAATTCAGTATAATTTTTTTTATTATTGATTATTATCAAAGAAAATAATAATTCTACATTTAATAGTAACCGAAGATACTAGCTTTATAACAGAAAATTTTGATATGGTATATTTATAAATTAAATAATAAAATTCTACACATTAATATATATATATATATATATATATATATATATATGTATATGTATATATAATTTTCAAATGATGAATGAAGAATTTAGTCAGTAAAAGTGAACGAAGAAGTATTTAGCGGGAAAAAACAATTAATTTATCGTGTTGGATTTGAAAGGGATGAACAAAATAGTTGATTTTTTATTTTTATTTTTTGATTGAGACAAAGACATGAGAGAGAAATTAACTGGAGAAAAAAGAAATGCATTCCTTGTGTCTAATCATAAGTAGTTTTGAAATTTTCAATATTATGAGAAATTCGAAAATATTATATGGAGTATGTACCGAAATCTTATATCTTAATAGTGAGTAATTATAATTATTTTCCAAATTTCCAATAAAATTAAGTACAGTTGAAAATTTTCACTATGCCCAATTGAAATCGGGGACCTCATATTTTAGGGTTTAACTTGTCTCCTCCATGCCTCATATTTTTAGGTTCAACTTGTTTTCTTTGTTCTATATTTCATTTTTTGTTACATATAATAAAAAATTGACAAATGTTTTTTTTAATTTTTTAATAAATAAAATTCTAAAACTCTATCTAAAAAGAAATAATCATTAATAAATTAGAGCTGACGGTGTAACATATTTTAATACAAAAAATAGTCCCATATTTTTATACTTGGGAGTTGTGGATAATTGTAGGCATAAGCAACGACAATAAAAAGGGCATGTGATCCGTAAGACCAAATGTTTAAAAAAGGCATGAAATATGCCAACCTGCGTATATGGATACTCCAATAGAGATAGTCCCCGCAGTCATTTTCAAGCTATTTTACAAGAATAAAATGCCAAATATAACCTTACTCCTAGGTACCCTTATACTACTATATAGGAATATACAATAATACAAACATACATAATTTTATAATTTTATGGGGACTTATATCTCACTCCCCAAGATGCCCCAATATATTTTGTTTTCATAAAGCATATGCTAAGGGGCACATTCTTATGTTTGCAAATGATTCCCTCCACCCACCCCCTCTCCCCTACCCCCACGGCCCCACCCGCACCTCGAACCAACAAAACAACCCCAAAAAAGTTTCTCCGTTTTGCAAAACATAGAAAAGCGAATTCAGCTCACATCTATCTACGTGTATATATATAAAGGGCCAACAAGTAAAAAATTAAACACAATTACAATAATACCTTTTTATTTATGAATATATATGTAAAACTTAATTGATGTTTACCATAAAAAAATTATAACTTAAAAAAAAACGTAATAGACTACAACATTATATACTAATCCACATTTATTTAGAAAAATTCAACCGTATAAAAGAAAGAGTTCAAAAAAATATAAAGAGATTCACAAATTTTCTCAATTTTTGTGGCCACATTATATTCCATAGACTATGTTTGAAAATTAAAGACACATATATGATTCCACATTTTTTCTTATTTTTTTACAATTGCAAATGTAAGCAAAATAAAATTATAATATAAAAATATAATTTAAATTTATTTCTTTTAAAATCATACAAACCACAAAAGTTATATATATATATATATATATATATATATATATATATATATATATATTAAATTTTAGTAAAACATATTATAACTTCAATTTATAATTAGATAGAAAATCAAAGTAAAATCAATCATATATTCTATAAATGTTAGAAATAGTAAGGTTTGTATACTTTCTCTTAACTATTAAATGTTAATTTAATCCATTTATTTGATATGAAATAGACAAAAAGAATATTCTTATTTCAGACAAAAAGAGCTAAAAAGGTATTTTTAATTTAAAGAATCTAAAAATGCTTTCTTTTTCTTATGTTATATTCATTAAATTTTTTTTAAAACATTGTTAATGAAAATCAATTGAGTGTTGTATTATTATTTATTTTTTTAACGGATCAAATAATTGTCATTTTGTAAATATTTTATATTTATAAGGCTGTGTGATGGACAATTTATAACCTATTATAGAGTATAATACATTATTTTTTATATGGGAGATTTAAATTTAAGTAAAGGTTCATTTTATTAAATTTTGATTGTCATTTGTAGTTGGTCGTATACATTCTAATTTTTTAGTTAAATAATCACATACCAAACTTTAAAATTAATATAATTGATCAAATAAATTTTTTTAATATTAAATATTTTGAATGCAAATTATGTTATGGTCAAGATTTCTGTCATAAGATATAAGATTATAACAATTATATTAATTAAAATAAACTACAATAGACCCTAATTTAGATTTTTTTATGACATTGTTTAATATAAAAAATTGAAAAATATTTTTAATTTTAGAATGGAAAAAGTAAAATTTTCCCTATGGTATTATCCAAATTATATGAGAATCTCAAGTACATAATAAAACTTAAAACTTTAAGCACAAATAGATTTATTTAATTAATTTAACTTCTATTTTTTTATAAGGAATTCAAATAATGTACAATGCAAATTATTCAAAATTGTTAAAATTCCGTTTCTGATATTTTGTAAACCCGTGCAATTAAAATTCTGTTTCTCATATTTTGTAATTCCGTGTATTGTGCGGAGTTAGTGGCTAGTAATCTATAATCAAGTTTAGCGTTTTAAAACTTTAAGAAGTTATGATTATGATTTCATATGTCCATTAACTCATTTGTTGATTAAGTACATAGCAAATTCTATTGTTATAAAAGTTTTCCTCTATTTTGATTAGAATTTTATCTAAAAGTTAGAATTACCTAACACCTAAATCTTCTTGTCTTTACTTAATTATAATTAATTTTGTATAATACTTGTTTAATTTTTACTATATAAATATGTGTAATGTCTTTTATAACACTGCTAAACACATATATACAGCTTTAAATCTAAAATAATATGTTCGTATCATCATATAAAACTATACACACTTTATATAAAATAATGCAGTATCAACATGCAATATTTTTAATTATAAACAAAATCAGCACTTCTGAAAATTTCGTAAGTTCTTGTTCTAATTGAGCTGTAACAAAAGCCCATTTTTGAAAGTATTAACACCCGAATAGGCTTTGTACCTTGTCCCTCATAGTCTATCTGAATAAATTTCCTTTTCAATTTTATTCACCGCTGGCACTTTTTCAACCACCATTGCATCGCCTCCTCCTGCCCACAGGGCCCATACTAACTCCTTCCAAAATAAAATTTTGATTTTTGATATACCAAAATTATGCCGAGATAATTTAATTCTTTTTAAATTTTCAGAACTAGGATATGTTAAATATATTTTAGAGTATCGAGAATAATTAATGTTTTAGATCTCATTTGTGAAGAAAATTTGGACCCACAAAATTATTACAAAAACGGTAAACTGCATTTAGTTCAAATTTCTTTAACGGAATTAGTATTAAAAAATGAATAAATTTTGAATTCTACCAATTCTCAACTTCATTTCAAACATAACCATAAAATAATATAATATAATTAAAAAAAAAAGAGCATAAGCCAGGTAAAGAGTCACGTTATAGATCATTTTCCCAAAGAAATTGAGAATAGGCAGGAATGCAAATAATTATTTTTTAAAAATCTCTTTAGCGGAATTTGAACCATGGGACCCATAATCGTACTGACACAAATACTCTTCCTAGTGATATAATCTATGTTTCCTCAAGTAAAGTAGATGATTATTATTCGTTTGAGATTTTTTATACCATTTTCTTGAATTTCCATGGCAGAAACCAAGAATTACATTACATTAGATGAGCTCAAGAACCACAACAAACATGGGGATTTGTGGATTTCCATACAAGGTAAAGTGTATGATGTCTCGGATTGGGCTAAAACCCATCCGGGTGGTGATCTTCCATTGCTTAGTCTTGCTGGTCAAGATGTAACCGATGCTTTTGTAGCTTACCATCCACCCACAGCTTGGCAATTTCTCGACCAGTTCTTCAGTGGGTTTTACCTCAAAGATTACTCTGTTTCTGAGGTTTCAAAAGATTACAGAAAGCTTCTTTTTGAGTTTACTAAACTGGGTTTGTTTGAAAAGAAAGGTCATGTGATTTTTATACTAATGTGGGTCATTGCATTTCTGTTTGCTGTGAGTGTTTATGGTGTTTTGTTTAGTGACAATTTTTGGGTGCATTTGTTCTGTGGTGGATTGATGGGGTTTACATGGATTCAAAGTGGGTGGATTGGGCATGATTCTGGGCATTATCAGGTTATGGTTAGCCCCGCATTTACTCGATTCGCGCAAGTGCTTTCGGGTAATGTTCTTGCTGGTATAAGCATTGCTTGGTGGAAGAGAAACCATAATGTTCACCACATTGCTTGTAATAATCTTGAATTTGATCCTGATCTTCAGCACATGCCTTTCTTTGTGGTATCTTCAAAATTCTTTAATTCATTGACTTCATATTATTATGAGAGGAAATTGAATTTTGATTCTGTTACTAGGTTCTTGGTTAGTTACCAGCATTGGACATTCTATCCTGTTATGTGTTTTGCTAGAATTAATTTGTTTGCACAATCGTTCTTGCTTTTGTCATCCAAGAAAAAAGTTCCCCATAGGGGTCAGGAAATTTTGGGGATTCTTGTGTTTTGGATATGGTATCCGTTGCTCGTTTCGTTCTTGCCTAATTGGAGTGAAAGAGCAATGTTTGTGTTTGCAAGTTTCAGTGTAACTGGCATCCAACATGTTCAATTTTGTTTAAACCATTTCTCTTCAAATGTTCATGTGGGGAAGCCTAGTGGAAATGACTGGTTTCAGATGCAAACCAGTGGGACATTGAATATAACTTGTTCAGAATGGATGGATTGGTTTCATGGGGGACTGCAGTTTCAAATTGAACACCATTTGTTTCCTAGGTTGCCTCGATGTCACCTTCGAAAAATCTCACCCCTTGTGAAGGACCTCTGCAAGAAGCACAATTTGCCATATGATACAGCATCATTCTGGATGGCGAACAAGTTGACAGTCAGGACACTTCGAAATGCTGCCCTGAAGGCTCGCGATCTCACTAGTCCTGTCCCGAAGAACCTAGTCTGGGAAGCTGTAAACACTCATGGTTGAGAGTTTAATATGTTTTCACCTTGTTTTGTTGCTTATGTTATCGTATAGACTGTATGTGTCTGAAATTTTATCTTAATCCTTCCATGTTTCTGGAATTGGATTAGCTTGAACTTATTCATGCAAATTGATTGCAGCTTCTTGTACTTCATTTTCATCTCGTTTGGTTCAACAACATGCAATGCATTTAATTTTGTGTTTAGATTCTCAGCTGTATATCCAGTGTTAGTATCTCGAAGTGTTTGTTTTCGAGGTTCAACTGCTGGAGTTTGAACAATATGGTCCTTTGATTTTCCTGAACTTTTTAATCTCAAAATATAATGCTCAAAGTCTTTCAAAGGCAGATCTAAACACTTTTGAAAATGTTATACTTCAAAACTATTTTTGAAATTTTGCTGAAATTCAATATTTATTTTAACTCTAGAGCTTCCAGAAAAGATGAAGGTAAATGAAAGCTTTAAAAGCTGGTCTACAACACTGTTTAGGATAAATAATCCCAATAATGTTAGCCAATCAACTCTGTTTTGAACTTGATTCTTGTGTGGATAAGCCATCCAACCATAAACATGTACAAAACTGAGAACTTGGAAGTATGACCACTAAAATATGTATACCCAGAATTTGGTATGGTAATCATAAAATCTTAATACTAATTAATTAATGTACACAATTGAAATGGATGTGGAGTTCCAACTTTGCAACAAGTACAAAAGTCAACCACCCTTCCTATAAAACAGAGTCAAGAAGGGGCAAATAGTCCCTCTCTGGCATTTTTTAGAGTTTGAAGATTAGTCTTGGAGGATGAACAAATCCAAGACATGATCTTCAATATTCATGCAACTCTTTGTGAGCCCTCTTTGTGAGCCGGGGACAATCTGATGCTAGCTGGTTTAGCTCATGCATCTGAGTGTTGCACCTAGGATAAAGCTCGACTGTCATCCTATCTAAAGCCAATGCAATTTCAAGAATGCATTTACTGAAAAAAGGTTTCGCTCCCCGCTATAACTGAAGTCTAGGAGCGGAGATGATGATGATCTTCTTACGCTCGCCATACTCTTAACAGTTTTCAAAAATTCTGTTTTTGTGTTCGTCTCGGGACAGCTTTTTTGATCTCTTCTCAGTTTTAGTAAGAGTAAGATTATCTAGGGAGGGACAAACTGGGTAATGTTTCTAATTCAAGCAAGCTAAGTAAGTTTAATCATTCAACAAACAAGTGGAAATCATTGAAAGATCTCACAAAGGGGACAGAGACGCTCATGTTTACAGCGGCAAGGCTGGTAAAGGTAGAAAAAAGGATCAAATAGCTGGACTTGCAATTGAGGATGATGACGTACGTACAAAGGAGAAACATTCAGATTAGAAGGGCGATCGAATTTGGTCATGACCTTTTGTGGTGAATCAAATCCTCTGGTAGATCACTAATTCTGTCAATTTCCAACATCATCATGATGATGATGATGATGATGATGATGATGATGATGATGATGATGAT
>CM025786.1:61279048-61326548 GCA_014636745.2 Centella asiatica
AATGCGTCAGAATGATCATGAAAATGAAGGGTCAAGTAGTGTTGTTTACAAAATTGCATACCCATGAAGGATGCAGGCGAAGATATAAAGCCATTTCTGAAGATATAAACTGTGAAATCCAATTGATTAGAGTTGTGATTCTTTGGGTGTCAAGAATAAGGTAGAGTTGTGCGTTAATTAGTAAGAGAAAGTTGGTTCATCGTTAGTTCAGTTTGAGGTTATGAAAGATTACTTTTTCTTGTTAACGCTAAAAAATAATTTATTGTATATGGAATTGTTGGAGAATTTGATCCAATATGAACATTTGTTAGAAATTGTGTCTCAAATTCCTAATTAGTTTTGGATAAAGTATTTCTCCTAACAGGAATTAGTTTTTCTGGATCGAATATTTTCTAATATCTATAAATACCTTAATTCATGGAACTCCGAGATGAGTTAGAAAGATTAGTGCGCTTGATGTCTTCTTTTAAATTTTTAGGATTTCATGGTAATATTTTTTTTTCCTTGTGTATGTGATTTTTCACAATTTCAAATTTTTCTCGTTAATTTTATGTTGATGGTGTGTTTGATTTACTTTATTGATTTGATTATTTTTGTTGCCAACTTTATTTGATACGATTTGGCGGTGCATGCCTGGCCATTTAATAACGCATTGTACTAAAAAGAGTGTTTTTATTCTTATTTTTTGATTATTATAAATGATATATCCAAAAATAAATCATTTGCCAAGAAATATTAATACATGAATTGGGGACGGCTAGTATTATACATGAAATTTCTGAATTGTATGCCAATGAGGCGCTAGCAGCCCATCTCCGCTGATATATTAAAGTTCAATTTTTATTTTATTTTCTTTCATTTTTAAACTTATGTTAAGTTATAAGTTGCTACTTGTTAAAATGAATATATTGGGAAATGATAAGTAGTTCATGTCACATTCACTATTGAGTATAAAAGTATTCCTATTTGGCTCCATTTGTTAATCCACTTGTTTTCAATAGTTAATTAGAATTTATTCTTTTTGATATTTTTAGATTTTTGCCGCAGTACAATTATGGCAACATGTTATGAATATTGCGCTTATACATAATTTTGCAAGTTTATGTATATGGCTATAGAAATTGTGTCAAATTAAAATAAAATACACTTCGTTAAAATAAATTTAGATTTTGACGACTATAATAAGTTCTTCTCATGAAATTTGTTATGAATCTTTAAGTTATAACGAGATCTATAAGTTTATAATTCAAAATTTTTTAATTTATTACAAAATAACATAGAAAAATTTCAAATGTAACTTTTTTTTTTTTTACCAAATATAACGATTTTTTTTAGAATAAAAGAAGTGTTATGATTACTATAAATTAACTGTTGAAATAACTCCCTCAGTAATTACTTATTTCTCCTACGCTCAAAATTTGAATATTATACAAATTTCAAGTAATCAGTCAAATTTAATTAGTGCATATGTTTAATTTCCGATGACTACCTTCATGAACTTTCAATATTACAAAATTTGTCTTTTGAACTCTCAAGCTGACCAGGTATATATTCCCTTTGTTTTATTATCAATATGCTTTCGGATTGATCGATCTCCTTGCATTTCATCTTGTAATTGTGAGATTGAAGTTATGAATACTATGAAGGAATTACGTATCCTTTTCTACTAAGAAATTAAACATAGAGAGATTTCTTATCTTTTCTTTTTCATTTTTCATAGTTATTGTTTGTTCCTTTTTTATTTTTCTATTATTATTATTTGGTTTAATATTTTGTTTTCTTCTATCCTTATCCTGTGATATGGTGGAATGCAGCGGCCCACTTCGATTTCGATGCGTCTACTCAAATTCCTTAATTCTTATATATGGCCCATTTGATATGTATGTTAATACAAAAAATTCTCGGGGTCGGTATATTAAAAGAAAAAAAAATTCATGTATGATTTTTTAATACTTTAATAATTTTCATGCAGTTTATATTATCATATTAATATTATTCTCTGAGACAATTATATTACAATTTAATGTCATTTATCATCTGAGTTATTATATGTTATTATTCATAGCATAATCTTTTTTAATAAAAAATAATATTATATATGATAACACTGAAATATACGGGACATAAACTTTATGTGAAGAGTAAAAAATGCGGACACTCCACCGAGATTATTTTAACTAAAGTGGACCGACCAAAACTTGCCCCAATATGGCCTAATCCGTAGAGTACCAGCCCATTTTTGTGTCTGCTGTTTTATCCGTCATTTTCATGTTAAATTGAAAAGAATGTGAATCATGTAAATATTAAGGTTGTATTTGGTTGTAACGAATGAAATAACATGAAAATAGAATTGATAGATAAGAAAAAAATGATGGTAGAAGACAAGCATGATAAAAATTATAAGGAGAGTATGAGAATGGAGAAATTATAACTTGTGTGTAAATTTGTGATTGTGATGGAATGGATAATCTCCATCTTAGAGAGGGTTTAAAAATAAACACGAACTTGTGGAAATGAATGAACATTACACATAAATGAATTAGCAAATAGTATAAAATTTATTTCATTCTCATGTCATTCCAATTTATCAAACCAAACGTAGCTAAAAAAATTTTTTTCCTTGGATTACAAAATATTCAAGTTTAATATCCCCTTTTTTTTTTCTTTTTTTTTTTTTTTTATAACTGATGCTTCTCTGCTATATAAGATAAGAATCAAAAGCCTTATAATATAAAATTTTGCTAAATTATTAAAAATTATCGTTACACTCTCTAGTACATGATACTCTCCGCTCTAAAAAGATAATTATGGTTGAAAATAAAATTTATTCTTGATAAATTGTTTTATTATTATGCTTAAAGAAAATGTTTTCGACAAAGAATTTTCTTCTTCTTGTTTACCCGAGACCTATAATTGAGATTTGTATTTATGCTTCTCCAACATGAGATCTTGCAACAAATATATACATGATTAACTGTGAAAATTAATAGGTGATATTGTTATCACAATTGTTAAATATGTAGTATTTGGAATATGAAATTGTTTTATAAGAACGAAGGAGCAGGCGGTATCTTAGAAAAATGTTATGCTAATTAACAATAGTCTCAAACAAAATTAAATCATTTGTGTTATATAAATTAGAGAAGAATTAAAAGGAAAAGATTCATAAACTGAACACAGTGAAGAGATTCATCTATAACAAACTATAAACAAAATCAGTGCATCCCCCTTCCACCTCCCCCATCCCCACTGCCACACGCCCCCCACCCTCACCTCCTATAACATGGTGTAAAAAGGATCTAGTGGAGCTAACTTCCTCTTTAAGTTTAACATATTTTATTTAACTAATAAAAAATTATATTTACGGTCAACTTATTTAAATAAAAAAATAAAATTTAATCAAATTTTAGAATTCGAATCAAGTTTAAAAATTTTAATGGACAAAAATTTTTGGTTATAATTAATTTATTTAAATAAATAAACAAATCGAACAACTTTTAATTGAGTCGAATTAAGTTGAATACAGTTAAGGCTCTTGGTATAAACTACGGAGTACTCCGTATAGAATTAAGTACCGGAAGTACCGGTTACAAGCAAAATTACGGGTTTTTCACTTTTTCTTACTTTACGCAATTTACCATAAAGGACAAATTTAGCTAAAGGACAAATTTACGAAAGATGAATAAACAAAAGCAAATATTAGAGATTTAACACTGAAACAAAGAAAGCACAACAAAAGAGACTAAAGTTATTGGATGGAACCGAAACTGTGGCTGATATTAAATTCTATAATCACACTATTATTACAGTTCATTGAAATCCAAAATCATTTAAACACACTCACATCCATCAATAATTTTAATTAAATAAATAAAAAAACCCAAAAATCTATATATAATTCTCTTTCTCTCTTTGTTAATCTTACAAACAAACAAAAAAATTTAAGGACCAGCAAAGAAAATTTTTTTATATAATCAATAAACAACAATTTAATCTGTGGAAATTTTCAAAAAAAAATTAAAATTAAACTGTCCATTTCCAGATCTTGAACCGAAGATCAACCTTACATTTGGGATTAACTTTTGTGGCAACTGATGTAGAATTCCCCTTTGGAACCAAAGCATGAATGCCTTCACATTTGATTCTAATCCCAACTTTTTTGGCCTTCAATTTATCAACCTTAACCTTCACTTGGGTATCAAGTATAATCTTCAATGGTAGTCCAGATTTTCTCTTCAGATCTGATCTCAGCGAAGTTACTGAGTCGGAATCCATAACTCGTGAGCTTGAAATCAATGAAGTGTGTATGTATGTGACGTTGTTTTGATTACTGGTGAAAGATGGGAACGACCCATTTGCGATTTGGACTTCGTTTGATGAGAAAGCTGTGGTTTCGATGGGGTCGTAGATGAATATGAGCTTTTTATTGGGATTTGTGCAGGAGAGGGTGAGGTTGAGCTTTGAGGTGAGGCGGCTGGAGTCGTCGGCGGCGGTGGTGAGGTTGAATTGGGAGATTTTGAGGGAGGTGAAGGAGAATGTGGGGCGGTGAGGGCGGTAGAGGACGTAGAGGGCGGCGCTGGCGACGGAGGCGAGGAGGAGGAGGGCAATTATGAAGAGGATGGACCAGAAGCAGCAGCAGCAGAAGCAGCGGCGGCGGCTGAAGGGGCGGCGGTTGCGGTTGCGGCGGCGGTTGGGTTGTGGGCGGAGAGGGGGGCGGTTGGGGTTGTAGAGGTGGGATTTTGCCGGTGGGATTGATAGTGGGCGGGTGGCAGTGTGGGTGGCGGTGGGGCCGCCGTTAGCGGTGGTGCCGTTGGGCTTGGCTGATGGATAGACTCTATCAGTCATATCTTGAAGGAGTGCTGGATTGGGAAGAAAATGAGTGTCAATAATGAAGTCAATAAAAAGACGCACAAACGTCTACCTACAACCACAAGTGATGCTGCTTCCAACTCACCAAAAAATGGACTATTTTTCTCTGTCGTATTTTTAAATTTTTATTTTCTCTCTCTAAAATACTCTCTCACTCTACATTACTCTCTCTCCTCTCTCTACATATAAGTTGGATTTGTGTACTTAGTAGTATGTAATGTTGATGTTTTTATGAAGTTCACGGCTCTCACGTCTTGGGGGAGGTTTTAGGCATGTTGTCCTTTCCTTTGGCACGTCGAGAGTAAATTTGGGATACGTTTTTTTTTTTCTTTTTGATAATGAGTTCGTTCGGTATTTTCTTTTTATGGCTTTTAGACAAACTTCGAAACTGGTGGTTTAATGTTTGTGTTTGTTTTCTCTTTGTTTCATTTGGCCTAAGTTTGTATATTTGGAATAATCATTTGTAAATAGTCGTAAATGAGTGAAGAAGACGTGTATTGTTTTCCATAGTAAAAGTTTCAAATAGTCTAAAGAAAATGGTATGTATACTACTATTGTACATAAAGAAAAACGTACACAAACATATAAGACACAACATTAACAACTACTTTTAAATATATAATTTTTTGTCTAAAATTATTAGAGTATTAATAATAAGGATTTGTATCTCTCGTTTTTTTATTATGTAGATCCATCTATTTAAAATTAATGGTACATTTAATTATTATAGTAGGCCATTAAATATTGAATTATGTGTTATTCATACAGTTTGCATAGGAAAGTTGTTGTGACAAATACTCACTCTCCTTCGTAATGAATAGATTTTTAGACGAGGAAAACGGGAAATATAATGCAGTTTATGTAAGAATTTTTTATTTTTTTTGGGTAATATTTTAAAGAAATTCAATACTATGGATGGATAAAGAATCCAAACACATGAACATGTGCATTTTTTTTTATGATGTGTAAAATACCTTTTATAAATACATGAAATTATATAACATTTTATTCGCAAAAAGTTGTTCAACTTGCATCACTGAAAATTTACGATGTATATTATAAGAACTTATGAAACTTTGCATATTCAATTATTATAATATTATCCAAGTCCGTTTTCATCCGTATAATTAAATTTTCCAAAAACATTCCAAATTATTAAAAAAGATTACTACGGTCTAAAATTAAAAATAGATAGCAACATATTTCTCATAATCCTTATATATAAAATTTTATATTATTAGTCTCACATTTTAATATAGATGATTTAAATTTGTTTTAAAGTTAATCTTAATATTTCTCAACTCTCCAATGAATTTCACTATGAACTTAATCTTTCTATTTCACTTTCATCTATTTATATTTCTTACAACATGTAAAATAGTTTTTTTTATATTGATAATTTTTGTTTTCATGAAATGATTATTGAATTTTTTGGTATGGAGTAGTTTTCATATAAGCTATATATATCATTTTGACCTGGATGGAGTAGTTTTTATATTAGTTATATCATACGGAGTATGATGTTTGTATTACTTGAATTTAATAAATTTTTCGACATTTCAAAGTCAAAAAATTCATTTTCATGTCTAAAATTTGTGTAATTTGAATTTAATAAGTTAACTTGACTTTCTAATGTCAAACTTGATCTTATATTTGGAACAGTAAGAATATAAATTCAAATATTTAATATTCAATTACTTGATTTAAAAAAAAACAAATTTATAATGGACGCAATAAAGAGTATATGATTTCAACCTCTGAGTGTTTGTAAGAAGTTTACATACTATGGACTTCAAAAAAGATTTATACTGACATTTAAAATTGCTCACTAACAAAATTTGATAAGGCTACAAAATTTAAATACTTATAAGTCTCTGAGAAATTTATTGTATATCCTGACCTTATATTTAAATATCATTTTCTCATTTTTAAACTTTTTACTTAAGAAAATTAGATTTTTGCATCCCAAGACAAACATCAATATACTTGTCTCATATGAATTGTTCTATTATTAGTTAATAAAAATTAAATACAACCAATGGTTCAATATCTTTCTTTTATTAATTTTATGAGTGAATTTTAGTAATTTTCAGTTATTTTTGTCGATTTGTTTTTTTACTAATATGAATCAAATTTTTCACATTTAACTAATTTAAGTACACATTTAATGATTTTTAAACAATTTTTTCAAGGCGAAATTCAGGACACTAGATTGACCAGATGGGGCATAGTAAACTGTAAAGCGAGATATAGCTGTCAAAAGGACACGTGTGCTAACGGTCTTCGACTCGATGAACTGGATCAAGCTGCATTTCCCACGTGCTACGTCATGGACCTGGGGACGCTATCAACTCCGGACATTGAATTACTAAAACTATTGGTTGATTATTCTCGCCAGTTCAATTGGAGTATTATTTTTTTAAAAAATATATTATAGTAATTATAAATATTCTTATAAATTTATTAAATATTCTAAAAATTCATAATAAATAGATAATATTCTTATAAATTATAAATATTCTTATATAAAAATTCATAATAAACTGACAATATTTTTATAAATTAAAATAATTTTATCAAATGTTCTAAAAATTCATTAAATTGGTTCACAAAAATACAAAAAATATAGTTTTAACTAACAAAAGAAGAAAACCCACGTAGCCAAAAGAAAAAATAAAGAGAAAACTCAGTTCGACTGATTTTTCGCAGTTAAACCGATTGAACCAATTAATCTGATTCAATTTTAATAACAATGCTACCAACCACAACACTATTTTAGCTCTTTATTTTACATATAATTTTATATTACCAAATCTGAAAAATCAAAAAACATTATTTTCTTTTATCAATTTCACTTTTCCTGATAATATCGTATTAACTTTTTATTTTTATCATGGAGATTTATTGATCGAAGATTATATATCTACTTATACATCTGGCAAAAAATAAAAAAAAATCAAAGTCTTATACTCCCTCTGTTTCAAAGTACAGATACAATTTTTTTTTTAATATAATATCATTTATAAATTTTAAAATTTTATTTGTGATATGAATTTATGAAAATATCAAAGTATAGAAGTTTGTATTTTAAAATATTTTATTGTATATTTTATTTCAAATTTTTTAAAAATAATTACTCTAATTTTAAATTATAAAATTTTATAATTTTATTATATATGAATTAAAATATAACTCTAATTTTAAAACAGAGTGAGCGTATATCATCGGTCCGTGTGGGTAGAGGTGTGCAAAATAATCGGTACAAGCGGTATATTACTGAACTGATTCGATCTAATATCGAAAATCTATAAAAATTTAGACTGGTTTGGTTTCAATATTTTTTAAATTCGGTATGAGTATGTATTTATCGGAACCTGGCCAATACCGCATTGTCATTTTAATTTGGTATACCAATTTTTTTTTGTATCAGTGCCGGTACGAACCGATTTGGCGCGATAAATATCGATTGAACACCCCTACTCCTACTGTGGGCTTTTGAAGTAGATTCTTAACTTCATTCCAGCAAAACCCACCCCATACATAAACGAGACTTCCCAACAATTTTTCTAATGTTTTGTTATTGTTATAGATTCTTAACTTCGTTCAAGCAAATTTCAGTACCAAAAAATAATTTTGCTTTTTTTTTTTTGTTAATAATTTTTCTCTACATAAATTCCACACTAAGGTTATGATTGTGCCAAAATATTTTATTCTTCCTCATTAAGATATCCGTCTCCGCCTAGAATTTTTATAATTGATTGAGTTTAGACATTTTATTTCAGAATAGTTGTACATTTAGTTAAAACCGTATAAGATAAATTTGATTTGAGATTATTTATTACTTGAAATTATATGATTTTTTTTTTTATGAAGAGGAGCCTTCTACTATCGAACAATAAGTAGGCATGGTAATTCCAGCTCTTACATCAATTTGTTGGTGCAAAGAAGAGATATGGCAAATTTCAGCTCCTATATCAATTTTTTGGTGCAAGAGATAAAGAGAATTAACTTCACAAGAAAATAAACAGATTAAGGGAAAGAGGAGTCCGGGTAATAAAATATATTTTCATTTCTTGTACACCTTTCGTTCCATAAAAAAATAATATTTAAACTTTTAACAATTATTAATTTTGCATATTTGATTAAGAATTAAATATAGAAATCATAAAAAAAATTTCCATGAAATTTGTTATGAATCTTTAAGTTATGACTAAATTTATAAGTTTATAATTAAACAAATTTTAATTTATCGTAAAATAACAAAGAAATATTTCAAATGTAATTCTTTTTTAGAACAATTTTTTTTCCAATTGTACCTATTTTTTAAACGGATGGGCTATCACATTTTTAGAAAGTTGTTCAGTAGGATTTCAATTGTTTGAATCAGTATTTTTTTTTTGAACCAAATGAGAAATCGTAATTAGAAGTTTAATGAATTCTACCTTTTGTACTTTTGTTACACCGACACTGCTTCAATTATAGTATTATTACTGTTTATCCATTATCATTTTTCCATCATTATGTGCTTGTGTTGAGTAGAACCAAACATTGGTTATATCACACTTTCTACTGTTTCTTGTTTTTACTGCTCCGATTACTTACAACATTTATTTGGATTGTTAAATACTGGCATTTGTTACAATTCTCTATTTGGAACAAGCATCTACTGAGGAAAAAAAAATTATTTGAGTAGTTGTATTTAATTTAATATAATCATTAATTAGAAAAATTAAACGTAAAAGTTGAGAGTTCAAATTTTTGTAGATAATATAAACGAGTTGTTAAGGTCAGGTAAGGAATCAAATGTCATGAAGTAAAAATTGAGTTAGTAGTAAAATGGATTTAATGTTAACAAGAAAAAAAAAAGTTTTAGATTTCGAATTTTACAGACTAATAAAAAATATTATAAAAAAGTTAATAATCGGTGCGTGTATGAATTTTTAGGAAGGATTTTACGCGGTGTTAAAATGTGGATGGCAATTAAGACGACCTTATCATCAGTAGAGGAAAAGAGAAATTTCTGAAGAAAAATTGTAAGAGAGAAGAAAGACATACGACTCTTGCACGCGACGACTAACATAAGTCAATTACTGGTCTACTACCATGTAGCAGCCACCCTACTTTTTCATTCGAACACCATTTTGTCCTGCCAATTTTCAAATGTAATTCCTCCCTTCAACCCCTTATCTCCTACCATTTTCACAATCAAATCTCTGCTAAAAAATTTAATAGTTATTATAATTTCTAACAATTTGATTGAAAATCAAATAGTAGTGGTGGTACTCATATTGAAAATCAAACTGTTTCAGATTTATTAAAAAACAGTTTGATTGATCCCTGTATGGGGGAAGACATTACCGGAAACTACCCATTAGGGACGACCACCCCGTCGTCATCTTCAACTCCGACGACCCAGCAGCCTTTGGAGACCGATCCTGGCGCAGTTGAGTTTTCCGGCAGTAATCAGCCACCATTAACTCCGTCAGCTTCCATAGGGCTCACTTCAACAGCTTCGCATTCCTTTATGTTCAGGGGACCATTGACAGAGCCCGGAATCAGGAAACTGTTTTCCAACAAATTCATGGCCGGAGGCTATGAGTGGGCTATTGATTTGTACCCCTGTGGCACGAGATTTGAGGACAACGAATACATATCGTTGTTCATCACCCTCGAAAGTAATGCGATTAATGTGACTGCCCGTTTTGAATTGATGCTTATTGATCAAAGTGGGAAGAGCAACCACAATATTCAGACTCAATTCGGGACTGAGTCGGATACTCCGGCTCCATGTTTGATGAAACACAAAGGAAGTCAATGGGGCTTTAGGAGATACGTAAAAAAGAAGAATTTGGAGAAAATGGGCTACTTGAAAGATGACTGCATTATTGTGAAATGCAGAGTTGGGGTTGTGGAATTTCACAAGGAAAATGAAAGCCTTGTTACTTGGTTGTCGGATCAAGATCATGGTTCTTCCATGTTCGTGGAAGTCGAAAACTCGGAGAATTTCACCCCCAAGGGAGCTAAGTTGTCATTGTTGAAGTCCCCTGTGACACAAACTGGCCTAATGTTAGATCACAACCGCGATACAAGTGATGACTACTTGCAAGTTGTTGAGGAGATTCAACGAGAAACCGGGTCGGGTATAGTGGAGGGTCAGGAGATTATGGGAATTGATGAGAACCAGATGGCCATGAAAAGGCTTGTGATGAAGTTCAACGAAATATTAGGCTACTCAAACAGTATGATCAAGAATGATGTTTTTAGTTGCAATAGGGCAGGATTTTCGGTTGAAATTGATAGACTGAGTTTAACTGATTGTTCCAGTTCCATAACTAGTGACTACATCAATGATTTAATGGAAGGAGATGATGCATCATATGGTTTACCATCTTCTACACAAGTTTATTGTCTACGTAGTATCACAGAAAGGCTCAATTCAACAGAATATCTTAGTGAATGCGTTGAGATTTACAAGGTTTCACAGAAGAATGTGGTGGATGCAATATTTATGAGATTTGGGATTGGGAAATGGAGCATTAGTGATATCCGGAGTTCAGACTGGAAACAATCCGCTCAAAAGATCAAACTGTGGGTTCGAGCTGTTCACATGTTTTTTATAGTTATCTTTCCTATGGTGAAACAAAACTATGAGAAGATATTTGAAGGTATGACATATGATAATTGTTTTCTTGATATTGTTAAAGATGTTGGAGTCCAGTTGTGCAAGTTTGCAGAAACTATTAGTAGAAGTCCTGCATCTGAGCAGAAGTTGCTTGATATATTGGATTTGTACAAATATCTGTCGCTTTATTTGCCAGAAATCGATTCAACTTTCCATTTTGCATCATATGAATGTATTTGTGCCAAAAAAAAGGCAAGAAGGACACTGGATCGCCTTGCAAATCTGGCTAGAGATATTCTTTCAACTTTTCGGGAGAGCGTGCTTCATGAGCAGTCGGACACTCCAATCTGCGGAGGTTCAATACATTCGGTGACAAGGTATGCTGTGAATTATGTTTACCACATTATTATGCATTATCAAGAAATATTAGATGAAGTTATCATATCTGAGCCAGAAAAGAGTTCAGAAATTTCTGATGAAATTCAATTTTTGGAAGCTGGGAAACGAAGTCCATTGGCACTCCATCTGATCTGTATCATCATAGCGCTGAAGAAAAATTTGTATGGTAAATCTAAACAATACAAAGATGCCTATCTGGGGCATTTATTCTTCATGAATAATATCCACCATATTGTTGAGGAAATGAAAGGGTCTTATGAATTGTTAGAAATGATTGGGAAGGATTATCTAGCAAAATATCTAGATGTCATGGAGGCAGCCACAAGCTATCTTGCGTCCTGGGACAGGGTCTTGTACTGTTTCAGACATAAAGGACTATATAACAAGATTTTTACTAATGGGATCTCAAAGAATGCTTTGAAGGAGAGATTCAAGACTTTCAATGTTACTTTCGAAGAGGTTTGTGAGGCTCAATCCAATTGGCTAGTTCCCAGTTCACAGCTTCGCGAGCAGCTTCATCATCTAATTCTGGAAAAGTTGATTCCGGCCTACAAATTGTTTCTGGAGCAGTTTGAAGGACATATTTCAGGTGAAAAGAACTTTGAGAAGTACATCAAGTACTCAGCACAAGACCTTGAGAAGATGATCTATAACTTATTTGGTGGGGGTTTTATCGAACCAATACATATGGGAATCTCTTTAAGGAATAACACTTAACAAAACCAGTTCGCAAGTTTGGTGTCTAAAGCTATTCTCTCTTCAGGATTTATATGGTTTTTGTACTTATTATTCTGTAATTTCTCTCTCTTGGAGTATTAGATTGTCTCAGCTAGGCAGAGTGGCTTGTATTTGTTTGCTTGAGAATTGATGTGTTATACTAGGTGATTGCTTACATACTAAGTCTATTGGTAATTAAATTTAGTTAGTGATTTTTTATTTATTTATTTTTTTTGAGCCCCTACTATTTGAAATGTAACCTGGTTACATACATGTATCATTTTATATTTGTAATGTAATGTGATCCAGATGGCCATAAAATCCCTCCAGTTGATCCATCCGACAGTTTTAGCTATGACCTGCAGGAATGCTGTCAGATAGGCCTTGGTGCACTCTCTTCTGACCATGTTCATCATATAATGAAGGAATCAAGTATCAATTTTACAATGGGATTTCGAAGAGAAACCATGTTGGGAGCGAGAAGCAACCTGGAAAATACATCAAGTACTCATCCGAGGATGTTCGGAACACCATCTACAACTTATTTCCTACAAAAAACTAAAACAACTCGATGATCCAAAACACCAAACACCTTCACAACTGTGCAAAAGTTTTAAAGATCCAAGTATCGGTGATTTTCTGTATATTGTGGTTTTTCTTTTCTTTTTCTTTTTCTTTTAAAGGTGGCAAACTAACACATATCAAATGCATGTGAAAGGAAGAACAACCATTTTAACTCTGTTCAAATATTCATGTCAAAATTAATTGAAAGGAAAATACATCTTTTGATTAACTAATAAATTGCACGAAATAGAAGGCTTAAAGTCCAATAATTAATTCCCACAAATTTTGTTCAACAACGCATTTAAACTTTTAATTCTAAAGTTGCACGTTGTTTTCAATAATGGAGAGTTCACCTCAGGTCCGCAAATGAATGCAGCTTCAAGAATACAAATGACGTTTAAGATAACAGTTTTATTGTGCGATACAAAAATAATTAAAACAGAATTTCTTTCTCTAGTAATATGAAAATTTTGGATAAATGAATTTGTGATGAAATGAGAAGACCAGTCTCATGACAGTAATTGCAATATAACTCTACTAGCCACGTGTAGACAATAAAGGAGTGATCCAAGAGATGGCAGAAATTGTGATTCTTAAAACATACAAAAGACATGAATCTATAGGAAAAACTTCAAACTATAGTTTCACACTGGAGATGACATATATATTGGAAACTTATTTTAATAATCCATCTCATAAACAAAAAGCAATAACAAAACTAGGCGGAGCACGGACTCCACACAAATTGAGGATTTTATACCATAAAATTGGATAGTGTGGGTAACCCACAAAATTCGCAGGCTCTTCATTATTATAATGAACTTTAAAAAAGTAAAAAAGAATCATAAAGGTTAACCACAAGGTTTTGAAGAATCATAATCTTGCACCTCATAAAATTTGCTATTTGTTCGATACTTGCATATCATAAAAGAATTTTCTTCTACAGAAATGTAAACATTACGTAGAAAGATCATAATGAAATATTTTGGTATATAGCAAGAACTTGCATTGTACTCAAAAGACCTGATGATGTACAGAAATGTAAACATATTGCAAGAACTTGTGCTGCAAAGCAAGGAGACTAGGATCCTGTTTTTTTGCCCATAGTAGATAAAGTAACCTGTATGTATATGCCCTTGTATACTAGTGATGTCCGTATCAGTTGCGGGGTTTAGACCTTCATGAAGCATCTGTCGAAATGTTGTAGCAACGGCTATCGGGCTTCACTCCTTTATTGAACATGGTATTCCGCATGACAATGCTCCATCCATTTCGCCTCGCAAGCAATATCCATCCATGAGTGCGTTGTAGGTGAAATTTTTGGAAGTTGGAGAGCAAACCTTATTTGGAAGCTTGAAATTCAATTTAGATGGTAAATTTAAGCACTATAAAAACTTTTCTTTGGAGCACTTCTTCGAGAAGAACAATGTTCAATTTATCGTTAAGAACATCAAACACGATCTGGAACTGTTTATCATTATATTGTTAAGAATATCAAAGACGATTTAGTCAAATCGGAGTAGTTCATAATTTCCAGTTTGTGGATTTTATTTTTTATTTTTTTAAGGTGGCAAACAAAATTATTAATTGTGAAAGGAAGAACAACCACTTCCCTCTGTTAAAATATTCATGTAGTTAATACGATTAATCTGTTCCTATCTCAAAATTGATTGAATTTACTCCGAACTCGAGAATTGCAGTGCTAGTTAACATTTATACTAGGTAAAAACTGAAATTGAAGTCTTTTGGTTAAACACAGTGTACAGAATTAGAACGACCTAATATATATTTGTAAACTCTGTTTTTTTTTTATTTTTTATATTTGTTAGTCAAATGTTTCGATAAAGTTTAAAGAAGAAGTTTATTTGAATTGTATGAGAAGATATTGGGAAGCAACAAATTCCATGTCATTCCAATGCTTTTATTTCACGGAATGAATATTACTCTACAACTCGTTTAATGGTATGATGATATTGGGAAGTTGACAGAAGTCTACGTTTTGTACTTTTGTTACACCGACAATGCTTAATTTCTTCAATTATAGTATTAGTATTGTTTGTCCACTATCATTTTCCATCATTATATGCTCCTTGAGGAGTAGAACCAAAGATGTGTTATATGATTATATATCACACTTTCCTGTGACTTTCTTGTTTTTACTTGTCCGATTAAATTACTTCCAACATTTATTTGGATTGTTAAATACCGGTATTTTTTGCAATTTTCTTTTTGGAAGAAGCATCTAGTGAGAAAAAGATATATTATTTGACTACTTTTTATTAGTTTGATGTAATCATCAATTAGAAATATTAAACGTAAAAGTTGAGAGCACAGATCTTTGTAAATATTATGAATGAGTTGTTGACGTCGGGTAAGAGTTTTTTTTCTTCTTTTTGGGTTAATTACGAAAAAAAAAAAAACAAATTTTCACCAAATTTCTATTTTAACCATTATCTATTTGAAGTAATGAACTCTTAAAAATTGTATCATATTAAAAGAAATAAAAAATTACTACCGTTAACTACGGTAACAAAATTGCTTACATGACATTATTTTTATAAAAAAATTTATTAATTATTTCATGTGTGACATTATTTATTTTTTCAATTATTGAAAAAAAGATCTCTAGCATAATATAATAAAATTGGTAATTTAGTAATTGGCTGCAAGTTTAGTTCAATTTAATAATATTTTGTATATACATATATAATTATAAAACTTATTTATAAAATTATTATTTTTTAATGTATTTCATTCTTTTATTTGATAGATAAAAAAATGATTTGGCTGGTGTGTCAGGATGTGGCAAGGCCACATAAGCATAAAAAATAAATAAAAATATCGTATAAACACTCTGTTAGGTTAACTAAGGGCAGTAAAATTTTTGTGGTGAAATAATGTGTTGCCTTAGAATGCTTATTTATAATGCAAAATTAAAACATAGTTGATTAAAGTAGAAAATGACTCAAAGTTGGTTAGTTTTTTTTTTTTTTTGTGATTAAGGTTAGGGAACAGATTTTTTTTGGTTAAGGTGAGAGATCAAATGTCACAAAAGGAAGTACAAAATGAGTTAGTAGTGGAATGAATTTAAAAGATTAAACAAGGTTGGTGGAAAAAATAGAGAAAGAAGAAAGACATACCACTCTTATGTCCGTCGACTGTAATGAGTCGACCACCATGTCGCAGCCACTCTACTTCTTCAAACACCATTCTGTCCTGCCAATTCTTAAATTCCTCCACTCAACCTCTTATCTCCATCCTTTTTCACAATCAAATCTCTGCTAAAATAATATTAATAATTTCCAACAGTTTGATAGAAAATCAAATAGTGCTCCTCGTATTGAAAAGCAAACTGTTCCACATCTATTAAAAAATAGTTTGATTGATCCCTGTATGGGGGAAGACATGGCCGGAAACTACCCATCAGGGACGACCACCTCATCTTCATCTTCAACTCGGACGACCCAGCTCCCTTTAGAGACTGATCCTAACGCAGTTGAGTTTTCCGGCAGTGATCAGCCTCCATCAACTCCGGTAGCTTCCACAGGACTCACTTCAACAGCTTCGCATTCCTTAATGTTCAGGGGACCATTAACAAAGCTCAGAATCAGGAAACTGTTTTCCGACAAATTCATGGCGGGGGGCTACGAGTGTAGCTACGACTATTGGGCTTTAGTCCTTTATTGACCATGGTATTCCACACGGCCAATGCTCCATCCATTTCGTCTCGCAATCAATATCCGTCCATGAGTGCGTTTAGTTGATAACATCAGGATTCACACCGGTTTGACTCATCATCTTGACCACATGCTCTGCGTCTTTTACCTTGCCTATGATGCACTGTGCATTGACCAGTATGTTAAATGTATACACAACAGGAGATATTTTCATGTAGTCCATGTGAACAAACATGTCATTGATCTCCCTCCATCGATCCAAATTGCATAGCACATGAATTATTGAATTGTAAGTTACAACACTCGGAGGCACGCCTTTCTCAATCATTTCGGACAAAAGACCCAGAGCATCATTAACTTGTTTGTCCTTGCAGAAAGTATCGATGATTCTGTTATAAGTTATAGTATTAGGTTTACAATTTAGTTTTTCCATTACACGAAGCAACATAATAGCCATGGAGGTGTTACCTACTCTGAAAGGCCATCAATAATGGTATTGAACGAAACAACATTCATTCTAATCAATTTCTTGAGCAAGGTCCCTGCCTCCACAAATCTGTTTTCTGCAAGGAGCCCTCTTATCAGAGTGTTATAGGTAACAACATGTGGCAAAAAGCCACATTTGAAGATTCCAGCCAACGAAGAAAAGCCAAAGTTGGATCGATTTGAGTGACAGCAAGAGTTTATGACAGTGCTAATGGTACGGGCATTCCCCGGATTCTTAAAGCACACATATCGGAAAACAGAGAGACAACAACGGAGTAGTGTTTCATTTTGACGAGAGCCGCTAATAGTTGATTGAAGTGGATGGTATAAGGGAGAGGGCGGGCGCATTTGGAGCATAAGAACGAACTGAAGGGCGTCTTGGAGATTATCAAACCCAAATTTGCATTTCTGAGCGAGTTGTTTATGATTTGGAAGAATGGGATTAGGATTGGGGTTAAGATTAGGGTTTTTGAAGAGGGACGAACTGGAATGAATCGGAACAAAGGAAGAAAATATTAATAATAATACTGGATCAAAGCAAGTAACTGCGGCTGATGCTCCTCCTTTCATTCGTAATTGCAATGGGGAAGACGAAGGACCAGAGACACCAAAAACCCTAGACATCTCCTCAAAGTAATATGCCCTCAAGCCAATCACGTTAGACGTAATGGAGTATTTATTTTGTAATCTTATTCATTTATTAATAAAAGAATTATTTATTCAAAGGCGTTTATTTATATGTTTAAGTTGTTAAATATATTAACCCATAGTTTAGAGTTATGTTTTAGGATCATGATGAGATCATGCTAATGAGATCTAAAATATGTTAACTCAAAACTAAAAAATATTCCTAATCGTAGGATCACTAATAAGGGTGTTAGTGAATCCGGAAAGATTAGTATATACTGTGCTTGCTCTTAACAAGAGGGTGATTGATCTCATAATCATTTGTGTGACGACATTAAAGCAAGTATGTAGGTGCTTATTAGAGAATAAGTTCACTGAACGTGACTCGCTTAAATGAACACCTAATGGAGTTTTACCTGCTTGTCAATAGGAGTTCATCTAGTGATAGTTGTACAAGTGATCCTTAGACTTGAGATCGTTGCGGTTATCTTGTGTACACTAAATTATACTTTGTCATATATCTTAACTCAAGCAGTGTATATAAGTGTATGTTCGGGTATAATAAAGTGTACATGGAGATAAGTGAATGATCAACAAAGGATCTACCGCTTCCAGTAAAGGGAGAGAATGTCGTATGCGATTCCATTAGTGACAACTCGGGAATCTCTGGCCAGAGTGAAATGATAATTAGAATGTGTTTCTAATTGACATTATATGGAGTTGTGAATCTATGAATCGGAATGCATATGATTAAATAAAATAAGACTTGACAGTAATTCCATGTTTTATATTTAATCGGGACATTGTGTGGTAGAAGGATTGAATTGTACGGTAACTATTCATTGAATAGGTTCTTTGTGATTAAACGTTGATTTCATATTATCCGGATAGTCATGATATGCTGAGAGGTATCCCTCATGATGTAGAATAAGTATAATTAATATAATTAATTATATTTAATGAATTAAAGTGTTTAATTCGTATAAATAAAATTAGAATAGTTCTAATTTAATTTATTTCTACAACCGGCTTAATATTGAACCTAAAGGGTCACACCATAAAAGGGAAATAATAAATTATGAAGATATTGGGAAATAATAATAATTAAGTAATTTAATTTATACCATGGTGGAATAAATTAAATGGCTTAATATTTATAATTTAGTATTTTAGAAATACTAATTATAAATAAATAAGAATTATTCTTATATTATTATTATTTAATAAATAATCCAATTCCTAAGTAGTCTAGGAATTAGATTAGAAAGTGGTATTATTATTTAATAATAAAGAATCCAATTTCTAAATGATTTAGGAATTAGATAATGGAGTTTTATTATTATTTAATAAAGAATCCAATTCCTAAATGGTTTAGGAATTAGTTTAGGAGTTGTCTATATAAGGAGACTTATAATAGATTAAACCCTAACTGAAATAATAATTGGTAGCCTCCATAATATTTGTCACCAAAATATTGTGAGAGAAATCCAATATTCTTCATAATCAAAATTCTCTGGTGGATCACTACACACTTGAGTAGTAAACGTTAGATCCAGTGGAACAATCAAGAACGTGGAATAAATTGCAAGACGGATCAAGGGGATCGACTGGAGCGTGAAGGATAAAGATTGTGGTGTTAATTCGCGTAAATATTCTACATCAACGTCGTCGAATTTACAACGGTATGATTTTAATCCTTCCTTAATTAATAATATCGTATAAGGTGATTCCTGGGATTGCAGAAAAATTTTAAATTGCTATTTTTCATACTTCCGCTTCGTTGTCTATGTTTTTTCTGCACTAACATCTCCTTCATTCTCTTTCTCTGTAAAATGCTGCTAAGTGGTAATGGTAATCTGGTCCGAGGTAGAGAGAGAATGCGCACACCTCGCTCTCGGCGTGGAATATTCAAATATCAAAACTAACCTTCCCATTCAGTCATAATTACTTAAAGTGTGGTTTTATAATTATATATGTATATCAACTGCACTCATTCACGCGTAACCGCGTCCAAATAAAATTACATTATTTTAATTTTTAAATTTAATATACGTAATTTATGGTTGCAAATGCGATGGGCGTACACACGCCACAATCTCCCACCACACACCCCACACGCACACACTTTGTTGCGTCCTTTTCATTAATCTCATTTAATTTTATAATCAAATATCCTTCTTATATTGTTTTTAGAGGCAGACTACTTAAAACTTTATATAGCGAAAGTTCTGATCTTAAATTCTATTTTTGTAAATAATTTCACTGGTTTTAATGCCCAATAGTTGATTTTTTTTTTTATGTACTTTTTCATTACACCAATATTTCATGTTTTAAACTACATAAATGTTCCAATAAAACAAAACAACTATTCTAATCAAATTGTAATTAATTCCCATCACATTATATTTTAAGACCTAACTCTTATAAAACGGGATGGAGCTATACTTTGTTCACAGCTTAAGAAAGCACAAGGAAATGCTGTCAAAGGCTATTTTATATCAAAGGCTCTGTACAGGAAAACTTCTAACAGCAAGTCAACAGCTCCATCCTCTTCGGATCTTCAGTTCAATTACTCAGAAAACTCCTGTTCAATTACTCAGAAAATTTTCTCTTCAGATCTTCAGATCTCAATATATCCTCTTCGTTTATAGCCCATTTTCATCATCAAATTCTCACATATAATAACTTCATTACAACGATTCATCGATGTGTAGCGACAACATGGAAGGAGGAGATTCCTCAGAAACAAGCACCCCATCATCATCTTGGACGGCTACATGGCCTTCAGCATCTACACAAGAAACTTCGGCTATGAATGGAGAGTGCTCAGAAACAAACACCCCATCAGCATCTGGGACACCAACATGGCCTTTAGCATCCCCAGAGGCAACTTCAATCGCATCAAAATTCCCAGTTGCCCACCAGCTACCATCAATTCTGGCATCACCATCGGCCTCCACGGGGAATTATGGCATCGGTTCACATTCATTTAGTTTCAAGTTATCGCGTACCAAGGGATTTCAAGTTGGAGAATGGTTAGTTTCGGATACATTCATGGCAGGTGGATGTGCTTGGGCAATTACTTTTTATCCCGAGGGGAAAAAGGAGCAGGATAAAGGGTATATATCTCTGTATATCAGGTTGGAAAGTGATCAAACTGATGTGAGTGCTCTTTTTGAATTGATGCTTGTTGATCAGAGTGGAAAAGGAAAGCATAAATTCCAAACACAATTAAGGAATGTGATGAAGAAGCGGCCTTCTGTACTGAGACACCGATGGAGCCAGTGGGGCATCGGCCAGTACATCAGGAAAAAGCATTTGGAGAAGTTCGGGTACCTGAAAGATGATTGTGTTGTTGTGAATTGCAAAGTTGAGGTTCTTGATTTCAAAGAAGATCATATGTCATCGTTGAGTTCAGCAGCGAAAATAATCTTGGAAACTGGATCTCCATCGCAGTTAAAAGGACTTTACTTTGATGGAAATCAAGGAAAATTTGATCAATACCTGCAAGCTGTGGATAAGATTCAGCAATCAATCAAGGCGGAAATGATCTCAAAGTACGAGACAGAAGGAATTGATGTAATTCAGATGGCCATGAAAACACTCCAATTGGTGTTTAGGGGCATCTTGGAATGTTCAGCCAAAACTGATGGTCAGAGCTCCACAACTTACTCAAGTTCTGTAACCAACAGTTATAGCTATGAGTTGCAGGAAGGTGATCATGTAGGCTTTTATGAACTCACCTCGGAGCAAATTTATCATCTCCGTAACATAACGAAGAGGCTGAACTCAGCAGGATCTCTTGGAGACTGCATTGAAGTGTACAGGATTTCAAGGAAGTCTGCGGTGGATGCAAGGTATCTGAAATTTGGCATCGGGAAGTGGAGCATAAATGATTTTCGGAGCTCTGAATGGAAAGAATCCGCCGCAAAGATCAAATTGTGGATACGAGCAGCTCATAGCTGCTATGGTACTATCTTCCCCAGAGAGAAGCAAAACTTTGAGCAAATCTTTGATGGAGTTCGAGCTGCCACATGTGAAAATTGTTTTCTAGTTATTGTCAAACATGTGGCGATGGAATTGAGCAATTTTGCAGAAGCTATAACTAATGCTTCAGCATCATTTGATAACTTGTTTGACATTCTGGATCTGTACGAAGCTTTATATCTTGTTTTGCCAAAGATTGAAGATGTATTCCAATCTGTATCATCAGAAGAAATTTATTTTAAGGCGACCAAGAATATCTATCAGCTAGAAGATCTGGTGAGGCGGATGTTTCTAAGTTTCGAGGATAATGTGCTTAATGAGAAATCGAACACACCACTTCCATGTGGCAAAATTCATTCATTGACACAGTATGCAATGGGCTACATTTTTCGCATTTTGCCTCACAAAGAGTTTCTCGCTAGAATTATTAAATCTAAGCCAACAAAAAGTTTGGGAATTCCAGATGATGTGCAATTCTTGGAAGGTGCAGGTGGAAATCCACTTGGACTCCATTTGTTGTGGATCATCATATGCTTGAAATTCAATCTGGAGGGTAAATCTAAAGAGTATGAAGATCTCTCTTTGCGCTATTTCTTCTTCATGAACAATGTCTACTACATTGTTAAGGAAACAAAAGGGTCTCCAGAACTACTAGGGATGATTGGGGATGATTATCCAACAAAGCTAAGCAAAGATTTGTTGCAGGCATCGGAGAGCTACTTTGCATCCACCTGGTACAGGGTTTTGCATTGTTTAAGAGATGATGGACTAAATCGCAAGTTTCTGTTTTATAATGGGATCTCGAAGAATGCTGTCAAGGATAGGTTGAAGAGTTTCAATTCTACGTTTGACGAGGTTTATCAGACTCAATTAACAGTGTTGGTGCCAGATATTGAACTTTCGATGCAGCTGCATATATTGATATTAGATAAGTTAATTCCAGCTTATGAATCCTTCTTAGAGCAGTTCAGGAGCCATATTGCTAGTGAAAGGTACATAGAGAAATACATCAAATACTCACCAGAAGACCTTGAAGATAAAGTTTCTGCTCTATTTCTGAAACACAAGCTATCCCCAAAGGGACTGTAGTGCAAGAGGAAGGTATAGTAATTACTGCTAATCAGTAGTATCTTCACTTTTCTTGGCAATGCATCATACTACAATTACCATCATTTTGTCATAAATGTTTTGTGTACCTCATAATACCTAATATGATATGAATTTTACTGCATATTATCAACTAAAATAAATACTTGAGTTTTTAGAATATTACCTTTTATTATCTTTAAAATTGAGGTGCTCGAGATACTCACTTCAGTGTCTGTAGAGTGAAGACCTCAGGCCATTTCAGGACTCTGGAAGCAACTGCTTGTCATGTGGGAAAATTCAAACTAAAAACAGTGTAAATCTCTCAGTGGCATTTTGTCAAACAGTATCTAGTCATTCGAATCTTTGGTATGCTAGAAATACATTACTTTTGAACATATATAAAACTCTACTAATATTTACAAGTTGCAAGAAATAGTTTTAATCAAGTTTCGTCTTGACAGTGTGTTCCTTCCCAAGATAGGTTGGTTTCCTTCTCTTAGGGTTGCTATGGTTCCATTTGGACTCTCCCGTTGGAGATTAGATTTTGATGCATCTTATGGAAAAAAAATTGAAATGTTTTTGTTGGATGCCAAAAAATAAAAAATTATGCTAGTTAAAACTTTTTAAAAAAAATTTATTTGGATTGTTAATTAAAAAATAATTATGTATTTTTTATTTACAAGAAAACATGAAATATAAATAATTGTTAATTTGAGTTATTTCAGCACTCACTTAATTTCTATTGTATTTGTTAAATTCTTAACTAACAATTTTTTAATAGTGGACTCATCGAAATTTACTAATCTCTATATAGTTTAGTTATCCCATTTTTATAACTTTATTTGTGTAGAAAAATTATGTCAAATTAAAATATATCTCATCACTATCATTATTATAAATATACTAACAAAATAACTTTCAACAATGATTTATTTATTGTGCGCTCTTTATTTGTAGTTACTTCATGAAAAGAAAAGGTTTTATTCTAGCACTAGTTTGACAAAAATTTTGAAACATGACTGAGAAAATTATTTTTACGAAGTAAATCATTTTTCTTTGAAGCGTCTCGCGAAACTTGATTCACCTAGCAATCATTTACCAATTTCCTTCGTCCAAGTAAAAAATATGCCACAGATGAATATATATATATATATATATATATATATATATATATAAAGCCAAATTAATATGGAGATGCATTTGATCCTATTCGTTTCTCATTTATGCCAAGAGTAGTATTTATGACCATAAAACAAGGGGACAAGAAAGAGATTTCTCATCGGTTGATTTGTCACTATTTGCTTTTTCTTTTGGTGATTTGTCACCATTTTAAGCTGCCCCATCACAAGTGTTCTTAAATATTTAAGTAAAATAAAATAAAAGATCTGGGAAATCATAAGAATAGTCAAGTTTAAGGAGTTGGATATAAAATAACAAGAACAGGCACCTAAATCTACAATATTTTAGAACAATTTTCACCATATTTAGAAATTAAAAATTAATACGGAATAATGAAATAAGAAGCCTGTAACCCAAAAAAAATAAATGTAAAACTGACATGAAATAAGAAACCCAGTGAATTAACATTACATGTATTAAACCTAATTAAAAAGACAAAACGTTACATACTTTGAACACAATTAATGGAGGTGACAACACCATAAGATTAAAAAGGCATGCACACAATGAATTTGGTATTAACGTTTAACACCCAAATCACATCTCCACGTGCAGTCGTTCGCCACCAACCATGAGCATCTCCAACAACAGAGAACTTACACGAGTATCTCTATAATATTTATTTTAAGATGTTTCAAGTTGAAATTTTATAAATTATGTTTATATCAAAATTTTTAAAATAAAAAATCTGTTAAAAAATTTGAACGGTAAATTTTTATACTAAAAGATTTACTATTTAAAATTTTCTAATCTGTACGATAAAAATACTGATGTAATTTAAAAAAATATATATGAAATGACTTATGCCCTTCCATTCCCAATCCATTTAAATGACCAAATTGTCCACCCTTCTTCTTTTCTTTTTCATTTTTTCCCTTTTAAACTTTTCTGGCCCTTCTCCACTGTTACCTATTACTAATAGGTATGGATAGCTAGTTAGCTAGGAGCCATTTTAGCGATTTTTTTGTACTAAATTTCTTACTATAATTCTTAGAATTTGTCACAATTAATTTTTTTTAAGTCCTCACAAATCTTTACTTGTCAATCTTTAACAATTTGTAAAAAAGAATTATACAAATTGTAAAAAGGGATATAAGAGTGCAACAACGTGTGACTTATCAATTTGTGGGTTATCGTTGTTCCGTTGCCAACTATTTTTGTACGTTGCAGCAGGTAAGAAAGTAGAGCACCGATCGGTAAGCGAACCCTAGTAAGCTACCGCCGTACCAAAATAAAAATGTATCTCTATCTCTATCTTCATTCTCTCTCCACCATAATAATAAGCCGGTTATTTTCCATTACCAAAAATAACCCGTTTGATAGAGATGATGAATATGGAATACTACACGAAGAGAAGGAGGAGAAATAAGGTCATTTTCGAACAAAAGTTTGAAAATTACATTCATATTCAACTTCTAAACAAAATGGTCTCCAACATTAGTGAAAAATAAAAAATCTAAAACAAAACTTCTAACTTCTCAAATTATATTTCAACCAGCCACCTTCCCTCGGGAGCCAGGACCATCACTCGTCTTTCCATGGACACATCTACATATGCAAAACAAAATGACCGAATTGCCCATCCCTCTAGAACAATGATTGTTCCGACAAGCATTAGATGCAGTAGATCTGCAACTTCAAACTAAACTAACTTCTATTTTCCAAAAAGATCCCCAAATTTAACAGAATGTTACAAAACGACCCCATAAAATCTAATTTCCTCACTGAGCACTCCCTCTGCTGATCACTTCCTTGTACCTCAAAATTGAATCCTTCCTCTGCAACTTCAACTGCTGCTTGAATTTGTTAATGAAATCATCAGCTTTAGCATCGACTTCATCGTCGGGCTCCGTCACTTTAGCTTTCCTCTCTCTCACAGTCGCCGGCCGGCGAGCCTCCACAATGTCACTCTCCTCGAAATGCCCAAATGGAGACTTCAAACTCGCCGACTTCCTTATCTTCTGCGGCAGCTTCGCCGGAACTTCGCCGGACGCCGGCTTAGTGTCAGATGTAGTCCTCTTAACCTGATGGTCGGCCATCTGGGCCAGCTTACTGTATACCTCATCTAGACTTTGCGGAACACTGTCTTCTTCTTCTCCTTCTTCATCTCCATGGATTTCTTCAGAACCATAATGGGTCACTGCTTGCTGGTAATTTTCTTCATGGATTTGCTCAGAAACGAGATGGGGCTGTGATTTTTGGGTATTTTCTTCATGGGTTTGTTCAAAAATCAAATGGGTCCGTGATTTTGGAGCTATTTGTTCAAAATTTTGATCAGAAATGAACTGGGTCTCTGTTGTGATGGTTTCATGATGATGGGGTTCTTCAAAAAAGTAACTAGTATGTGTCTCAATAAATTGTTCTTGGTGGGGCTGCTGAGAAGGGTACTGGGGGTTTGAATCTAGGGTTTGTTTGAAGAGTGAAGCAATGGGAGGTGATGATTCTTGGGATCTGTAATTATAGAGATTGATGGATTTGAGACGTTGAAGAACAGAAGGAGATCTGCCAAGTTTTGGCTGATGTTGTGGTTGTGGTTGTTGTGGGTCATTTTGATGATTTGATTCTTGTTCTTGTTTTTCTTGTTGTGGTTGATTTGATAAGCTTGAGCTGAAAAGAATGGTGCCTATCACGAGATTAAGAAGCACAAACAAAACAGTGGGGCTGAACCAGCTGTTCATTGATGCCCAGATCGAAGGATTAGATGCAGATTCTTCAAACATTGTGTTTGTGATTGTTGGAGAGAGAGAGAAGGTGTTGTGGTGAGAGAAGATATGAGTATATTGAGTAGTGTGATGGGTTTGGTGTTTCAAGAGCAAAGAGAAGGGGACCGATAATGGGCTATTGATGCATGGATTTTGTTTGGGAAGCTATTTTTATTTATTTCTTCCAATACATATATGCTACCTTTATTCTAAAAAATAAAATTTTACATATTTTATAAATAATATGGAGTATTAAATTATTTTTTTTGAATTTTATACCTATAAAAAGTAACTGAAATTTAATTTATTAATAACATAAACCTAATGTAAATATAATGAAACTGCAATGATAGATTTTAAAAAGTTTGGCATAATAATAATAGATTTAACAAATATAATGTGTTTATGTAATAAATTTATTTTTTAAATATAAATCTTTTTCAAATGAAGTACTATATACCTTCTTTTCATCAATATAAGATTATGAATGTAGTTCATTCATTTTTAATTAAGTTGAGATGTTTAATGTAGAATGTAGAGTATATTTTAATACAGTGTAGAAATTTTATCATGTTATTATGCCTTTATTTTTCTATATAGAGTAACATCTAACGAATTACTTAAAACAGAAAACACGAGCTACATTATATTTTACAATATTGTACACAATACTTACTTAATATTAAAAAATGACTATTATGTTACTCTCAACAATATATTTCTCTTATAATGGTGATCAGTGGAGTATATGATTTAAAATTTCCTATATTATTTTGTACATCCATTTCTTCTAATAATCTTTATTATCTCAACTAAAATTATAAATGAGATACATGACACAACATGAATACCATAGCATATAATACAAAATGAATAACCGAATGAGACAAAGTGTTATACATTCACAATACAAAATTATTTGAAAAAAAGATAAGTGATATTTTTTATAACAGTCACATATGTAAATTTATATATATAAATTTCATTAAATTGATTTATATAACTATTGATCAAAAGAGTCACTAAAATCTCGTACTCTCATACCATTTTGAAAAATTACTAATAAAAAGACGTCTAATCTAATACATGCTTTCTCTATTAATAGAAGAAAATTAACATATTATTAATAATAGAATATTTTTTATGTGACGTTGAATATGCAATCATTATATAGAATTTCTTATAATCATATAGTACAAAGCTTCCTTTATTAATAAAGAAATCAAATGAATATATTTTACATCATTTCTCAATTTTCCTATTAAAAATTGAGAGGGTTTGTAGAATTTCGAGAGGAACAGAGCGGGAGATGTAGACAGAAGTGAAGTAGTGAAAGAAATGGACAAAAAAAGAAGAGGTTGGAGATGCAAGTAATGTGAGGTTCATGTTGTATTTAATAAAGGGGGCAGATGGAGACAGCACATAAGTGTAAGGTGTGTTAGGCCATTATTTTTCATTTAATATTTAATGGAAAGTGGTCTCGATTATCACTTCATATTTTTATATAAATAAAAAATGGTCAATTATATATTTTTTTCACCTATAATTGAAATTATCAAATTAAAACAGTAGCTATCAAAATTATTATATTTTCACTAATATTTTTTAGTGAACAAATTTATTTTTATAATATATTTGTGGTTCTGATAATAACTTTTTACTTTGATATTATCAGCACAATATTAGGATATTTTACATTGATAGGATCAAAACGATATTTGTGTTACTAATGAGAAGAAAACATCTCAATTTCGATATTTACTGTATAGTACTGGTGTATGAACATATTTGCTGATTAATACTCCGTATTAATGGTACAAAATTAAGTATTATATTTTCTAACCCTGACCGAAATTTGGACGTCGAATATTTTAATTTTAGGTAATAATTTCATTTGGATTTTGATGTAGTAAATAATATAAAATTAAAAATATAAGCTCGTGTGAAATTAATGTGAAAGAAAATGGTCTGAGTGACCTAAACAATCAACAAGATCAAGGGTAGGATTATTTTTATTTGCTACTAGTTGAAAATTCCATGAAACACTGGTGCAAATTATTATAATGTACATAGTTACTTTTACTATATTATAAATTATTTTTAATGATAATATAATGTTAAGTTGTATTTAATTTGTAATCTAGTATGAAAGTTTCTTAATTGATATTGTAGTTCTTTTAGTTTTTTTCTCGATTAATTTAATTTATTTATTTTCCTAAATTGAAATTTTGTTAATTATTATACAAACTTATTTTGATATTATAAAAACACATTATTAGACAGATTTTGTGTGGATGAGGACGCCGTTCTGGACTTTTCTTGGACTGACTTGGACAGTAAACATAAAAGCTGATTTTAAGATTTTAGGAGTAGTTTTATTTTGGCAGGTTTTTATGCTATAAAAATATAATTGATTTTTCGTCTTTTTAATTGTACTCTGAATAAGCTGCCTTCTTTGTCCATGTGTACATGTGAGAATGTCACCATAAGGTCTTTTCATTTTCTTTGATACAAATATGGTCTTTATTCTACTAGAACAGTTATAATCACTTCTTTTCTTTTTTTTATTAGAATTTTACAGTCTTAAAATTTAAATACTAAATTTAATTAAGCAAAAGATGATTTATTATTGTTAAATATTTATGTAGATGGAAATATATTAACTATTGAATGAGTTACGGTTGAATTAAGTGCATTTTAAATAATAGAATTTAACAAATTACAATTGAATTCAAATGTAACTGTTCATACGGGACAATTTAGCAACAATTATAGAATCAATAACTGTATGAATGTCAATTTATGTACAAATAGTCAAATACATGTACACAAATTGTTGTGATTAAAAAAACATGCTATTATTTTTAGTGTGCCTTTGGCTTTGGCTACTTAGCCGTTAGCATATCAAATATACGCTAATTTGAAATTTAATAATTCGTTATTTGATTTATAAAATTAAATATACCTTTGACTTTATAGAATAAATAGATAATAAATATTAGTTCGAAAACTACCAAAAAAATAAAATTTTGCAATTTTATCTGCTATCTACGCGACTATAAAAAAAATGTATAATGGGCTAGAAATAATGGGCCCATAAGATAATTCAGCCCAATTGGCTGAAGGTCCAAAACGTCCCCAAAAGAGTATAATCAGCTACATGTAGTATTCATGTGAATTACGGACGGAACTTTCGGAATTCATTACTTTTGTGAACTTTCTCATAACAGTTTCATTAATTTTTGGATAAAATTATACTCATTATTTTACATATTTCAAAATTCCTACTTTTTTAAAGAAAAATTATAACTACACTTTTATTTTACAAATTACTTTTTAAGTGAGATATTTAAATAATGGTCAAATATAAGGAAAAAGATTCATTTAAATTTTTTGGTGCAAATATGATTTTAGAAAATTAAGACTTCAATGTTGTACATTTGATGCATCATTGGTTCCTTAGTAATTAGTATAAGTCAAAATCTGGTCACAAAAGTTTGAATTAGAACTGCATCAGTTACACAATCAATTTGTTAAAAATCAACTAATCCAAATATTTTGACCCATTTCAAGATGATTATTATGATTTATGATCTATATTATCATTCCTGCGAACTAAAATTTTACTCATTCCATACAAATTTAACTGTCATAATTTAACTTTTTGCGGTTAAATAAGTTATATTAATCATATTTGAAATTAAAATATCTTTTTATACTTATTAGATAAAAATGCACAATTACTATCATAAGAAATTGTATTGAATATGTTATTAAAGTTAAATTTTATAATTTTTAAATTTAAAATATATTTGTCAAACTATAAAATTTAAAAATAATCAATTTATTCAATAAAAATTAAATTGCGACATATAAATATGGGTGATGATAGTATTCAATACTCTTAGAGTGTGTTTGTTTCCGAGTTTGTATATGAGACTAGACTAATTATTCTCTTTTAAAAGTTAATACATTGTTTGTTTTGTAAAGATTGGAGTGGACTATTAATTTTATTTAACAAATAGTTTCTCATATAAGAGATTAAATAAAAGTGGGGGAATAGAGAAATTTAATTAATCATAACTTTGATATTGAATTTTTCTGTACTATTTCACTTATTTTCAGAGTAATAATCCGAATATAAAACAAACAATTATAATTTTTTTTTAATTTAATGAGATAAAATAATCCAATTATAAATAATAGTTCAAAAGACTATTATTCCCACCTAATTCCGTAGGCACCCTTTAGAGAAGTCTTTAGATCAATTTTGACTTGTGTAATGACATCTTTACTTAAATATAACTGGTACGGTTAAAAATAGATTTACACTTCGTAGTTAGCATTTATCAATCAATCAATGTACATTAAATTATTTCTTTATGTCGGCAAATAAAAATAAGCAATCCTTTTTCTTTCTATCTAGTAAATAAACCATGTTCATTCACGATTATATAGCTAAATGTTTAATTTATGTTCAATTTTAAGTATGAATGATATAAACTACATGTACATTTTGAACTTTGATATTTTATACAAGTAAAATCTTGGCATTCTGGTATTTACTCAATTTTATTGGCTAGTAATTGGAAAACTCTAATTATAATAATGAAATAATACAATGTACATAAAATTTTAGAATCAATTATATCATATTAATCTTGTTAATGTAAACGTATAAACTTCATCTTGATAGAAATTATTAGTTTTAATTTTTATTTTATTAAAACACTAAATCTGTATATCACAACTTCTTCGATGATCTTTGTCAAATGTGTATTTTCTCAAAGAGAATATAGTGCATAATGAAAATAATATCTCTCTATTTCTAATATTTTAATTAAAAAATATTTGTATCCTCCTTATATCGAACAATTTTATGGATAATGCTTGTACGATTGTGTGTTTTACTAAAAAAACTTAAGAGAAAATCTCATCTACGGTCCTTAAACTATATTAACTTTATACATTTGGTCTCTAAATTTTGTACGTAACTTATTTGGTATGCCAATTTTTGAAAACATGCGCAATTAGAAAATTTCATTAATCACTCGTTAAATCTGATAAAAAACACACTCTTGCGAATTACATATGTAATTTTGATAGAATGAAATAGTCAGTTTACGTTATATATAAACTTGCTTTTTGATTGTTCTCGAGTTATATCAACTTTACAAATTTAGTTAAGAACATTCAAAGATAATTTCTCAATAAAATAAAGATTAAAAATTAAATATATGACTCATATTAGTGTATTTTTTGTTAGATTTAACGAGATATTGATAAAATTTACTGATTGCGCAAATTTTAAAAAATTTGTATACCAAACAAGTTATAAAAAAAATTTAAAACCAAATATGCAAAACCGATATAATTCGAAAATATATTTTCCCAAAACTAAATGACATATTACGAAAATAATATCCTCTCAAATTTGAAATGTAATAAAGTCTCGATTTGCACTTCCCAATTAAATTGGTTTATTATAAAAAGACCTTGTTTTTTAGAAAATTTAATTTTAATAATTGCTCGAGATGTAATTATGATTTTATAAAGATACCAAGATATACGTACTCAAAAAGACGTTCACTTGATCTTGAATTGTTGAATATAATAAAAAGTTAAATATAATTTAATTCTTTAAATTGTACTTTTACTTATAACAAAAGCCATACGTAATGAACCGTAACCGTATTGTCAACCTATACTTTAGAGAGGTGTCGACATTTTGACGCTCATTTTATAATCCAAAGCGGCAAACAAAAGGTGGTTTCATTCGCTGAAACTCTTCACATTCTTTAAAAATGTCGACATCTCTCTCTACTTGCTCTGTTTTCTCTCATCCCTCTCTCAGAAAAATACACATAACACAATTCAAATGCATACCACCCACCAAGAAAAGAGGGATCTCTTTTCCTGTGCCCACTTGTGTGCAGGTTAAGCCCCTCAATTTCATCGTCATCATCTTTCAATTGGGCTCTCAGTTTTTCGCTTGAAGTTAATCAATTTCGTTGTATATAGAGATTCGTGTAATTTAATCTAGTTTTAAGACAACCCCAGATCAGAATTCACCGAAACATTGATACCCATGTCATTTATTGAGGTTCGTTTTCCGATACTCTGTTATCTGTATTTACTCCATTTATTTCGAATTAATGTTCTGGAGTTTTGGGCTTATTCATAATTTTCTTGTTTCAGGAGTTAGTGCCTTCGCTTGGGCTTGGGGAATACAGTGGAAAGACTCGACCTTTTTCCGGTAATTATGAATTGTTTTAGTCCTGTAAGCTTAGTTTGTTGTGTTGATGCTTGCAATAAGTCTCAGTTCTTGAATTGGAAAGTTTGTTATGCACTTCTTTGGAAAGGGTGCCATAGTACTATATAATCTTTGAAATTCATTGGTTAAGACGTGATTTTTATCCTTTAGATTTGTGGGTGTACAAGTTTAGTATACAATTCCGTCGAAGCAGAAGTGTATCATTTTGAAGTAATTTTGTTGTGATAACTGATGAGCTTATAAATTAACTCGGTGTATTTTAGAAAGTAGTGAATATTCAGTTTTGGTATGTAAAGAATCCAAATTTTTGTTTTTTTCTTGTACCAAACAATCTGGAGAGATAACTTTCATTTTCTTTGTGAATTTCTTGCTTTTTGCGCCAGTTTTAACATTTTTCTCCTCTTGCTTTTGTCCTTTATTTTTGTTTTATAATTGCATTGATGGGATAGATATGTATTTTTTCTCTAAGCATAATTCTTGCTCTAGACATCTTTTTTGTCAGCTGATACAAGGTTGGATAGTTGGGTCTTTTTCACAATTCATGCAATTAAGGTCTGTAAAAACAATCTAACTTTGTTCTATATACTGGTGGTGGCTCCAAAAGGCTCCTTTTTGCAGAATCTTTCTAAATCCATGTCTACTACTACTTGCGGCGGTGATGCTGCTGAACTCGAAACCTGTAGAAATGATAAAGTGGCTTTCCTTCTCAAGATGGTGGCTATAGCCGTGATCCTCATCTTTGGAATTTGTGGTATAGCCACCCCCTTGGTAGGGAAGAAACGTCGTTTCTTGCAAACAGATTCTAACCTGTTTGTCACTGCCAAGGCTTTCGCCGCTGGTGTCATACTTGCAACTGGACTTGTGCACATGTTACCGGATGCCACATCAGCCCTGACCGATCCGTGTTTACCCAAGTACCCTTGGTCCAAGTTCCCTTTCTCGGGGTTTATTTCCATGATGGCTGCCCTCACCACCTTACTTGTCGACTTTGTTGCGACTCAATACTACGAGAGGAAGCAAGAGAAAGAGAGTCAAGTTTCCTATGTGGACACCATTGACACGGTGTCTGAATCTATGATCATCCCAGCGGACGTGAATGCTAAAAGTGTTAGAGTTTTTGGTGAAGAAGAAGGCGGAGGGATGCACATAGTGGGGATGCACGCCCATGCAGCCCATCATAGACACAATCATCCCCATGGACATGAGGCGTGTGAGGGCCAAGTTATGGAGCACCCACATTCAGATGCACCTTCGCACTCCCACTCACATGGCGTCAGCGGGGAGGACGAGGACGGTGGTGTGAGGCATGTGGTTGTTTCACAGGTAACATTCCTAAAATTGTCACTCTTTGCTGTAAAATAGTTCTTCGCTCTTGTATTTGAGGCAAGGGACACTTTTATCTTTAATTACTGCTGCTTAATGGGTAGCCCTTTAGTTAGGCTTGTTTGATAACAAATTCAGGTCTTAAAATTTAAACCAATGGTGTTATCAAATTCAACAGACCAAATGTCTCTTTATGCAGAATATAATAATTCTTTGTGCCAGTGATAGTGTGTGATTAATTTCATGCCAGATTAAAACCGAACGCTGCTATGACAAAGTAGTTGCAAAACAAGTAATAGACGCACAAGTTGCTCGTTGTGGGCTACTTCACCAAGTATGACTTGATAGGCAATCAGATCCAAAATCTGACATGAGTACAGAACTAAGGTGTCTAATGATAAGTAGTCACAGACTCACAGCAGTAGGAAGCAACTTGACCATGTATATTCTCACCATTTACAATTACATCAACTTGTGATAAATGTATAATATGCTTTTATACTAGTAAAAAAAGAAAAAGCTAGTCTATTGAATTTAATGAGAAGAATGTTCATATGCAGTTCTATTTGTAGCTTGTCATATTGAGGATGACTATTTGCACAAAAAAAATCACGGGTTAATCTATATTTTTGCTGCAAAGACTGTAAGAGCTTTTATGCTCTTTTACTGTTTTCTGTTTATGATCCCAAAAAGGTTGTGATTTTATCAGTATTGACAGTGCAAGTTTTGAACTTTTTTTCAAAAATGGAAAAAAAACTTTTACTTTGAATGATTCGCTTATTTAGGGGCTTAAAGTGTAATTGCTGATGGTAAGGGTAATGCATTGTTATTTAGAGATTTCATAACTGATAGCAAGAGATAGCTTGAAATATTCTGGTTAAGAAAAAATAGAACACTTTCCTTAAAAGCATACTTTTCTTTTATAATTCATATTAAACGTCATAGGTTCATTGAGATTATCTGCTTGTTGATGCAACATTTAAGTTTAATCTATATCTTATTTTCACTGTTATGACATAGTATGTGGCAGAGAGAGTATTAGGTACTTTGAAATGTCATTCTATCTCAAAATTTTAGCCTGTTTTGAGCATTGTTTGCTATCTTTTGCAGGTTTTAGAACTTGGGATTATCTCACACTCGATCATCATTGGCATTTCTCTAGGAGTGTCACAAAGCCCATGTACCATAAGACCCTTGATCGGGGCATTATCATTCCACCAATTCTTTGAAGGGTTTGCACTTGGAGGCTGCATTTCGCAAGCACAATTTAGGACGCTCCGGACCACACTGATGGCATGCTTTTTTGCAGTAACAACACCAATGGGGATCGCCATCGGAACCGCCCTTTCGTCGGTTTACAACCCCAACAGTCCGAGAGCTTTAGTCGTTGAAGGCATCTTAGATTCCATATCCGCCGGAATCTTAATTTACATGGCTTTAGTAGATTTAATTGCTGCTGATTTCTTGAGTAAAAGAATGAGGTGCAATGCGAGACTCCAAATTGTATCGTATTTGACGCTTTTTCTTGGAGCTGGATTAATGTCTTCTCTTGCACTATGGGCTTAATTACAGACTTTTTTCTTTTAAATTTTCTGGGGTTTCTACTCCAATGGAATGACTAAGACGATATCCTCAAGTCTTCCTTTGATGTGAGTAGTTTTTCCTTGTGAATTCTTGCGAGGGATGAATGGAATTGTGTAATACCGTCCCACAACTTTGGCATTTTCTCTTGGGTCCTCTTAAAAAAATGTCCTTGCATTTGCGTAGATAGCAAGTCGTTGATCCTGTTTATTCCGGTTTAAGTCTGATTTTTTTTGTTTCGGTTTAAGTTGTAGGTATCATTTTTGGCCTTTTCCGCAGTGGAAGTCGAATTGGTTTAAATAGAAGGAAAAGATCAGCGGAATTGGAATTGGCCTCTGATGGAATGGAAACATATGAAGATGTTCAATTACTGTCTGATGCATTATTCTAAAAAAATTAGAAAATACGAAAAAAATGTTGGATTGGAATCTTAAAATAGTATGTATAAATTCTATGACCGCATCAAAATACACGAATTTCAATTTTGGAAGGTGGGTCCGTTCCTTTTACTATTCCCCCTTAACTATACTAAATAATTCATAATTAATTAATACAAAATTATGAATTGTATGTCTAGAGAAATAAATTGTAAAAATTAGAAATTTATCTAAAATATTTTGATAATTGTTACGGAATACATTTTTTGTTTGTTTGGTGTTCTACATGCTTTACAAATATTGATGGTAAACAGCAAATAGGCTTGATCTTGTTGACTTTTATCTTTAAAGAAAAAACAGGAAGAAAGAACTGATCTCTTGACTTATTTGATTTTGAGAAAAAGTAGTTTGATTCCTTTTAAGCATGTAAATTATACACAAGCTAATGTATCTTCCTCTTCGGGCAAAGAATATTTTTTTAAACTGAATTGTTGCTTTTTTCTTCAATTTGTAATTCATTATAATTTTATTGCTTCAGTTTCCAAGTTCGAATGTTGTGCCAAATGTAATATAATCAAATGAAATCGTAATTTTTTTTTGCTGCACGATAAATTTGCCTTCCACCACCCCATTCAGCCTACCGTGATGATAGCTGTACGGTACTTTTGAAGTATCATCCTCTCTCTCTCTGTCTCTCTCTCTCTGTCTCTCTCTCTATTTTATTTTTTTGGTGGAGTATTATACAAAACAAGAGTCACGCAATCGAATCTAGCAAAAACGTTTTTGGTGCATTTATCAATATTGTGGAGTTTTGTCATAAACGTTTTTGCGTTTTTGCCGGTAAAGTACTTTCCATATCAACTTTCATGATTCGCGGGTTATATACATTTCGGGTAATTAAATTATACATATTCTTATATTTTAGTTACTCAATTGAAAAACTTACAAAATTTATCATCGAATTAGCCGAATTTACATTCCGTTAAATATTTCGTCAATAATGTTTGTGCGTCAAATGACATGTAATATATTGAATAATGTGACAATAATAATATTATTTGTATAAATATTTATACACATAATAAATCTATTCAGCCTCATGTGCATTCCATGTGCTGGGCAAATATCAAGACTCAGATATCCATAGGGAATATTACTCATCAGAGTATTAGCACTCAACAAAGGAGATGAAACTGGAGCATTGATCATTTACAAAGTCGCACAAAATCTTGTCCAAATCTGAAGGATTTCATAATAACGATCTGCTCAAGTAACATTCTTTATCCTCCTCTCCTTCTTCTACAAAATTTCAGATTTTTTTTTTTGAATTTCAAAAATGAATGTAATGTACGGTAACTTTAGGATTTGGTAGAAATTGGGGATTTCGTTATCTTGTTAAAAAGTTGGAATTTCATTGTGATTTGAAAACTTAAAAATGGTTTGAAATCCTAAATTGCTTATTTTAGTTAATAATTTCATCGGGTATTCAATGTGTTTTCCATTCTTCACTCCACTGTATATATCCATGTATTTTGTTGATACAAAGTATTGTTTTATTCAGTGATAGTGATTTCATAAGCTCTCAGTATGCAATATTAATGTATTTAAATTTTTGTTTGTATACAGGATGCCTATATATGCACCCATACATTTAAACTTTAATGGCGATACATATAAACTTCCGTTAAGTGTTTACTAACAGAATGCTAATTTTTTTTTTTTGTAAAATCGACTAGTTCAATGAGTTCACTTGTCGACTTTTGAGTTGAATGACCAAAATATAAAAATGAATTTAGTTTAATGACTAAAAAAGTATTTAACCCCATAATTCACTTAGAATTACAATTTTAATCTGTACACTCTAGGAACTTTATTTTATTAGTTAAATTATGTAATTTGTTCAAACAATCTCATAGAAAATTTAATTACTCCCTCTGTATATTCCACACACACAAAAATTGTATGAGTTAAATTATATAATATTGGTGAAATCTTAACAATTAAATTGTCATATATTTATACATCTTTAAAATAATCATTATTTATTTTAAAAAATTAATAAGACAATGAACAAACTTTTTTTTATAAAATTTCATAAATAATGAAAAAAATAAGACATGGCAATTCTTTTTGTCTATAATAAATAGAGTAAATGTTGAGTATTTTGCATCACCTTGAATAATTAAATCATGTCTCAAGTTGAAAAATAGAAAATCAAATATAGTCGATAAAATTTTTGGTAACAAAAAAGTTTTGGTTAATGTGAAATTTCTCGATTAAGGACATGACATTTCACACAAAAAAAGACGATTAGAAAGACTCAAATTCTTGACACACCAATACAAACGATTAAAAATACTTGAACTTTTAATCTAATAACAATATTTAGTGAATATTATCCGCTAAAGGGACATTTATTGGGGGAAAAACGCATTTAATAATTGCGTTCTAATATTTAAAACTTAATTCCGGAATTAACTTTTTCCTTTATAGGAGAAAATGATAATGTCTATCCCTTTTTCTTATAGGGATACTATCGACGTCTACCTATCGCTTAGCAACACACGCCCATACGGTTTGCTGCTTGGTTTGATTGTCATAAGTTTTATCTTTTTCAAGGTTTATTACATTTTAGCTTTTGTTGCTTTTCCCATTTTTAAAATATTTGACGGATTTATTAGTGGCCTTACATTTATCACCATATCTAATCGAACGGCCACAAATTAAAGTTACATCTACCAAAACCTTGACTTCTCTCGAAACTAGCGCACGCAGTAAGTTTTTGGCGGTACTACTTCGGTTTTTATTCGGATGCTTTTTTAGAGTTTGTATCTTAATTTAATTGTTTTTTTTTGATATTTCAATAAAAAATAAAATTATTGTTTTCTCTATTATCCTTTTTATATTTCGAGAATATATAAATATTTTTTTTTATTAATATTAAATAAGAACAATTATGATATAACATCAATAAATTAAATACTATTATTATTATTAATAATTAATTTTAACATGTGTGATTTGAATTAAAAAAGAAATTAATAAAAAACGGATGGAGTATTTGCATTCTATGTCGTCATACTATACCATAGATGTCTGCCACCTCACAAAATCTTCAACAACTATCCCACGTGTCACTCTGCCACGCTGGCAGCTACCTTCCACCTCCCTATATATAACGCCATGATCATACTCCATTTTCCGAACCACCCACAAATTATTACTTCTCATGGAGGAGAGTGATGATCGGACGTCGTCGACGAATCAAATTTCCGGCGATTTTCTTGCTTTAATGGATTTAGATAAGGAGGAGAGCACCGGCGAGAACTCGCCGGAGGTTGAGATAAAAGAGGAAATGGTGGTGGAGGTAATGCAAGAGCTAAGAAAGGAGATAAGATTTTCTGTTGAGGACCGAGAAATGTCGCCGGCGGCGGCTAATTTGCCGGCAACGGAGAACTCGGGGTCTTTAATTGTGGTTGGTGGGGACAATGAGAGATGTGGGCCCGCAGTTTCTGCCGTGGGGTCCACTGTGATGGCCGGGGTTTTCGTGGGGCCTAAAATCTTGTTTTCCGGCGAAGAAGTGTGGTTTCCGGCGGTGGCCGGAGAGAGGGATCAGTGTACTATTATGCAACCGGGTTGTGGTAGACAAGAAATGGACGGCTGTGATGATAGTGAGGTTGATGATGAATGGCTGACAAGAGTCCTGAGTATGGTGGACCCAGATGAATTTGAGGAGTGGACCTACTTAGACCATGGTTTTGACTAGTTTGACTCTAACATTTAGCAGTAGGTTCAAATGTAGTAGTTGGCCCTTTTTCAAAAATATGTATATTTTGTTGATTAAAAAAAAAGAAAACAAATATACATTATTGTTAGTATTTGACAATAGTTATATATCAGTACTATATTTAATTTATAAACTTTTGGTTAATACCATTCTTTGGTTAAAAATAGTCAATTAATGCTACTTACCTTGGATATACCAATCTTTTATGCTAAATTATATCAACATAATTAGCTAATGTTCATCATTAAGTTCTTCTTTTCTTTTTTTCCTTTTGTTTAAAATCGCAAATATAAGTTAGTAGCATGTAACCCAAATCATATAAATATATGGGAGGAAAATCACCATGAATGCATAGTTAGCACAAAAATGAAAATAAAAAAACACTACGTTGACTTCTTCAATTAATAAAAAACACGTAACTTGTTTAAATGTTGGGAAATAGTCCTTTTGGTTTTCTTTTTCCATTTCTTGCTATTTACTTTGTTCATTTCACCTAATTTTTCATGCCGATTTTGTTGATTCACATAATTTTTTGTACATTTTAATTATTTGAAAAAGGTAAACTATTAATATCTTATTGACTATTTATCTTTGCTATTACAGAAATATTGATGTCAATATGTCTTTTTTTTTGTATAAATATCCATTCACGTAAAGATTTATACATTTTTGAAGATTCCAAAATATTTATAAGTCTCGAATTTGTATATTTGGTTCCAAAACTGATATTCATGAGTGTCACCACCCAGAACAAAGAATAACAAGGATAGTGCCCCTCTCAATAAATTCCAAATCTTTTTTTATTGTTAATTTTATCAATTTTACATAAATTTTATGCTTTTATTGCTTGGAATTTGCATGTTCATCTTTTTCAATTTCCATGTCACAATCATCACATGTAGTAGGTGGAGTCTGAACAATCACCAACGCCATCGATTTTCCCTTCATACCTTAATTCCCTGCCTCCAAAATCATTGTTGCAACAAACGTTAAGCCGATACAGGTCGTAAGACAATGGTTAATATCTAACCTTTAATTAGGGTTAAGTGGGTAAAGAAAGAGAATCCTTAAACAATGAATTAACTTGAACGGTCATAAATAAGCTGCACAAGTTGAAATGGTGTAATTTGCTCCCTTTTAATTATTGCATGCCCACACAACATCTCATAACAACTTAAAAATTAATAACGGGGCGACATTTACCATCAAAGATCTTGTCCGTTTACACTGCTGGACATGGTCCTCCACAAAAGAAACCAAAAGGTTGAAAAGGACTGGTCTTATTAATTTGTTACCGTTAAGGCTGTCAAATAAACGGCTTCTTCTATACTGATCTAGAAAAAATATGATAAAAGTCCGAGAGCTTGTATTATACATAAAGATTACATTAATTATATACTCCCATATCGCAAATTTGTGTAAATTATACACCCTCCATTTTAGACAAATCCTGTAATTTATGTTTAACGTAAATTATTTTAATCTCAATCATAGAACAAATAATTAGTTAAATACCACGATTCTCTGCTAAAGTATGGATTGTGATGTGCGTTAAGTTAATGTACTCATAATTCTTGAAATGCCGATTTGTCTTCGTTATTTTTTTAGATGGGGTTTAACACATATAACTTAATTTTTTGTGTCTAGTTATCTCTTATGTTATGTTATATCGTCCCATCTATCTTATTTAAAACACATTTAAATAAAAGGCCTTACTTTTATACTCTAAAATCAGTTGTGAATTCAAAATTAGAAATAAGTTTTCTTTCTTCATAAAAATAAAAACCATTCGGAGCACACAAAACTACTAGCTGGCAGACCCTTACATATACATATAATTAGAGCGACTCAAAAAGAATTTAAAATCTCATATTTTATTTTGTGTCTCTTCTTCTTTATGATTGTCACGCCATTCTTAACGTTTTCTTTTATATGAAGTATCAGTTGGAAAAAAAACTTAGGTAGATGCTGACATTAAATTAGATGATACACAATCAACCAAACTGCGGGGTTTACACTCCTTTAGTTTAAAAAATTGATCCGTTTACAAATATCACGAAATTTTTTTATTTCTGACCGAATTTTCAGTGGGAAATAACTTTTTTTTTCTTGTGGTGGGACTTGGATAGCTCTTTAGATAGTCCGAGAGGTGTAAACCAGATGTTTCGCAAACCATATTGATCAACTCGGACGAGCCCAAACTCGCAGAGGAGAGAATGTGACTATTCTAATTATTTTCATTATTCTATTATATGTACAATTAAGCTGGAGCAATTGGCATTTTGTCGAAGTGGCGGCTAATGTGATAGGCCTGCACCGAGGAGCATAGTGTAGACACCCCAAAAATTAAATCCTAGGGTTAAATTTCAAATTTATACCCTAAATTGCCCCATTTAATTTTTTTTTATTATTTTCATAAGTCAAAAAATAAAAAAAAAGAGTAGGTCACGGGATTCACATAAATTCTCTAATGGGTTTTCCATGAGAAACGGAAGCAAATTGAATTTTAGTAAATTTTTAGGTATTTTCTAAGCATATTTTGCACTTTTAAATAATTAAATTTAAAATTTCCAAACCATTTGTCCATTCTTTATAGCTTTACATCATTCTTAGTATTTCAAAATGACTTCAGAAATTTTATTTTTTAATTTTGAACATTTTATTTGCATTTATTAAAGAAAATCTCAAAATTATTGCATTTTTGTTATAAATAAAAGATTTATGAAAATAAATGAAATATTTCAGAAATGTAATGAAATATTTCAGAAATGTTGTATTTTCAGTTTGTCATCATCATCATTATTATTATTACTAAAATGGATATATATATATATATATATATATATATATATATATATATATATATATTATTTAGGAGCAATTGGTGGAATTTTTTTACAAACCACGCCACGCGCAAGGCCTTGGTCATACAACTAAGAGGGAAAAAAATACTGCCATTAAAGATAAGTTTTAACTTTTTTTGGTCAACGACATGTTGGATTTCAAAATTTATGTAATTTATAAAAATTTTGGATACAAATTATATTCTGATGAAATTTTATTGTTATAAACTTTAAGAATATAATAGTTTGATCGATAATAATTTAAAATTTAATTTGCCATCCTTTTGAATTTTTCAAAAAGTTAAAACGTATCTGTAATTTTAGAATTGGGCCGGTTCCTTTGAACTCGTCATTGGTATTGTTTAGGCCATTTTCTTTCGTTTTCAGTAGTTCAAATTGCCTAATAATTAGTTCTAATGTTCAAAAAATTGAAATAATTTTTTTTTCCTGTTATTTGGATATGAAAATAGTCTGTAAAAAAATTTCTTCATGAATACAAGAGGTTTTTCATGCAATTTATAAATTATGTAAGATTTAGTCTCAATCAATAATCATTTAATTAAAAATTATTTAATCATAGGTTATATTTGTTCAAAATTCATGGGAACATCCATATCCACATGAAAAATTATGTAGACTTCAAATAAAAATTCAAAATAATTTTTATTACTGTTTATTCCGTTATATGTTGATTTTAGTAGTATTAAATTCATGTTAATTATTTTAAATGTCCAAAAAATGAAAAAATAATTTTTTTTTCAGATTATCTACCTTGAATGTGTCCTGTAAAAAAAAAATTGATCCGTGATTTTTAGGATTTTATAATTTATTTCTTTATTTATGTTGAATTTTGAGTTAACTGGTAGGATTTTTGTTTCAACATGTGTAAGGACAAATGAATTACTTCCAAAAAATCTGAAAATTTCCAAATCTTCATGGAAAAATCCATAGATTCAAATAAAAAATCAAAAAAAATATTTTAGATATGTTTCATTTATGTTATTAATTAAAAGTGTCGTTTTAGGTAGTTTTCTTAATTAAATAGTTAGTTCTGGATCTTTGAAAATTATTCCAAAGTTGTTTTCATGTTCTAATAAATAATTAGGATAAAATATTTAGTTTATTTTTTCTTTTAATTTAATGGTCTCTATAATGGTTAAAATCATTCTTTTTCTTAAAAATTGAAAAATTAATGTCTAAATTTTTTATTTTTATGTTATAATACTATTTCCAAGTGTAATTTATTCAGAAGATAATTTTTAGTTTCATTAGTTAATTTTAATTTAATACGTTTCAAGTTATTTTTTCTGTCGTTTAAATTGGCACAAGATAGATGTAAAATGGATATTCTAAATAGGAGAGAATTGTAGCAACCGTGAGATCTATGGGTGTCGGCGGCCAGGGTGGGGTGGGGTGGGGGATGCACCTAATACTTTTCCCATATAACTAAACTCCCGAATTTAGAATTAATGGTTCGTACAAATCACGAAGTCATAAAAATAATTAAAAAATACAACTATTAAATATCTTTTAAAGATTTGTGTGAGTCGGTACGCTCATTTCTAAATCCCACTGACCTTTTAATCTCGTCGCACTAAATTACCGAAATTTATCCTTTCAAAAATCCAAACCCTACTAATATTTTTCCGTGAACGCGTCACATAACAAGGGGTAAAGTTCATACAGAAAAAATTGCTTTAAATTTGTTGTCAACAGTAGAGAGGAGAGGACACATAAAATAAAAGAACAAATGTATAAAATATTTGAACTGCTATAAAAGTACATATGTGGCACGCTACAATAACATACAAAATTTTGTATCATTTCGTGAAACATATCCTTCTGCTGTAAATAAGCAGAGCTCTTCAATGGAGATATGATTAATGTACATATGTGCATGACCGACAATAATTTTAAAATGCTGTTAAAAAAAAATAATTTAAAATGCTGTTAAAAAAAATAAATTTAAAATGCTGTTGATTTGATGTTACAAGAAGTACTGTAAATCTAAGAAACCAATAAGAATTGTTAATACGTACTTTTATGTTTTTATGATCAAGATAACGTACGTTAAGGGTTGAGGTTTTGAATGTTGATGGGACATTCAAGGTATTCATATAGTATAGGAGAGAGTACAATTTTGTCTCCCTTATCAGTCAATCATTGTTTAATTTGCAGTACGATTGTACAAATACAAATAAACAAATCGTATTTCATATAAATATAATTATTTTATGTTTGGAAAAATATTTGATAATTAAATAAAATATTGTGATACATAAATCAGAATTTATAATTTTTAAAATTTAAAATAAAACAAATTTTAGTGTATCAAATGGTGAGCAGGGATGAATCTATGTAACACATTGTGTGTGCAAATGAAGGCCCTAACTTATGCAGTGTTTAGTTATAAAGTTTCATATTATATGTTTGAACATCCTAAACTCGAAATTTTATAACAATAATATATATATATATATTGTCTCTTTTATTTTGTCAGTTGCATATTAATCATTTGCTTCACATGTGAGCTGCTGATTATTCAATCTTAATATATTGCAGATCCCAAATAATCCCAAAGGGTGCCAAATCCACGCATGTACTCTTTTATCTTTTACTTACCACATTTGGTAAGTTAATTTCCTTCCAAATATTGTCAATTCTATTTACTGACGATCAATGCGATATCATAACTGGTTGGTGTGTCTGAATAATCAAGAAAAGTTCAATTTATACACCCTATTTTTTTTTTTTACTTGATTTTATTATGTTGAGTGAATACAACCAATCAACTGTAAACTTCATTATTTTCCTCTGGGAAAATAAAAATCAACAGCAAACCAATAAAGCAAAAGACAATAATTAAGCAATAAATTACAAACAGCTGACAGTAGAGCTGCGGGTGCTGCTGTTGTCTTTGTTGATTGAGCTACAGTAACGAAGATAAAATTGTATATGTCAAGTGTTTAATATAAACTAATTGCTAATTATGTAGTTTGATTATGTTTTTTTGGACTAAAATTTTATATTTTTGTTGTGTGAATTAATTAGAGTATCAAAATTTCAAATCTATAAAATTTAAATGAAAACAAACGAATCTTCAATGTTGAATAATTTGTATATGTTGAGTTTTTAAGTTCTAATTTCTCAATGTACGACTTTAATTATCTTATATTACGTATGAATTGAAATTGAGATAGTGATCCGAATTCTTGAATGATGGTAAAATTTGAAAGAGCTAATGAGTGATGATAGTGGGTGAGGTGAGAAGGGTGGGGTGGGGTGGGTGGGGGACTAAAAGAGCTGTCTATCACATTTCTTGCCAGTTGCCTGGCCAAGGATTGGGTGTATTTTGGCAATACTAAGGAGAAAATTTATTAGCTTCTGGCTTCTATACATTTTATATTTCAAATCCGTATCTCTTAGTCAGGCAACTTGTTAGCACAATCACATTACATATATGTGTGTGTATATTCCTATGTATATATTCCTCTATCTCTTGCTCATTCCTCTATCAACAAATAGCAACTTCCTATATATGGTTAATAATGATGCAATGTTGATTACTTAATTGGTTTACGTGCATGCATTATATAAGGACCAGATCCTATCCAGTATCCTACAATGTATGCCCTTGATTTTTCTTTTTGCTAATTGATTCTCTAATTATGGTTAATGCGATAAAAGTTCATTATCATGTCATGTTCATAAGGTATGAGTATAATATGCTACCTTACACAAGCATCCACAGACAATGTTTTTAAGACTCCATCTAACTTGATTAGTCTACATGTAAGCAGTAAGCGATCTTTTATCGCTTAACACTATTTAACGCCTAAGTCTCGCATAATATGATTAATCTCGTATAATACTCCAACCGTTTCAAAATTAAAGATATATATTTTTTTTTTCTTTCAAAAAACTCTGTCTAGTCTGATTAGTCACCGTGTAGGTGCTAGATCATGTAGCATCGTCTAGCGTCAAGTACACCTAATTTTTGCATAATTTAAATTAATTTCTTATAATATTTATCAAGGCGCTAAATTCTCATTTTACTACTTAAATCCACATGACATTATAAAATTGTCCATAGATGTGCATCACAGACGCTGCAAACACAAATACACCACCAAATACCAATCTAAAACGAGTTACATGTGGCTAAAAGCCGAGCTTAGAGCATCATCATAAGTTTATTGATTTTTTATAAGCACAAGATTCCTCTCTTACATATAAAGACTTGAATAATTAAGTGGACTATATATATAGCTAATACTTAACTGAGTGAGCTTAATCGTTTGAGACGAAAACGGGATCGATGTCATGAATATATGTATATTATATATATTTGAGGTGGTTTTCAATAATTAAGTATGTGTACATGTGTGTGTGGTGTG